>JAUEJL010067908.1:0-17105 GCA_032274825.1 Drosophyllum lusitanicum | reverse complement strand
ATACTGAATGTAGGGTTTGGTTATCATCAAATTCTATGTTTTAGGATAGGCAGAGTTGATTATTAGGGTAAAGTGATTATTTCCCCAACAAAGGTTGTCAGCTGCGAAGACAGATTTTGATTAGGGATTATGCTTCACTGCTAATAAATTAACGAACAACTTTCATTTAATATTTGTTCTTTGATTTCATAGTTTAATTTTTGTTACCTGTTTAGATTTTAATATCTTACTTTTTTGTTTCTTTTGGTTAATCAATTATCTGGTAACTAATTTGGAATTTGCATATATTTGCATATTCATTTGTTTACTAGTTGAGTAATGTTTTTAATTATATATTTAGCTTGTGTGTTTTGTTAGTATTACTTTAGGAGCCTTTATTTAATTTTGCCCGGACTCGAAATTATTTAAAACGATCCTGATTATAAATTAACAATTGTATACCCAAGGTTAAATTAAAACATCTAATCTGAAAAATATTAACACTAACATTTTTACAAACAATATTTCTCGATTAGATTTTTTTTCCTAAAAAGTGACTTGTGCTTTTTAAAATGAAGAAGAAACAAAAGAAGAGACAAACAAACATTACTAATGGGAATTTCAAAATAGATGACATTAAAGATAGATTAAACCATATTTTTTTATTTTTTTTGGCAGGATTAAACCATAAAGTTTTAATGAAATGATAGGAAATTAAAAATGATTACGACGATTTATTAGGAGACAAACAAACATCACATTATTCTACACTTTAAAGTAAGACTTTAATTCGTTAACTATGCATCTAATTTTACATTCTTTATTTAATTTTTAATACCAAAATGTTATTATTATTATTATTATTATTATTATTATTTTATTTAATTAAGATCCAAAAAGAATCAGGCACTCTTCACCAAATGTTCGAAATTATTCCTATCTCCCGTAAACATTCCAAACACCACTAATTAACAAATCCATCACATTTTAAGTAAAGATAAAAAATGAGTTTATTTACTTGAAAAAAAAATACTAAAAGGTTTTTTACACCAATGTTTTTCATTTTTGTAAAATTTTAAATGACTTTATTTTTTTCTTTCTCTTCCGAAATTATATTAAAATCTAACAAAAATTATTTATATAATTTAAATATGACTTGTAATAATAATTTTTCTAATGTCAAATTAAACCGGCTTATTACCTTTTAAAATTAAACTGCGAGCATTTGGGCCCATGACTCTGGAACCTGGTTTTAGAGGTGCACAAATACCGGATAATACTATAACCAGATAATACTATATATAAAAATGACCGGTTTTTTTACCGGTTTTTTAACCGGTTTTTTTTAACCGGTTTTTTATCCGGTAAAATATCCGATCGACCCCAAATCCATGGAACCGGTTTATACTATCCGGTTATAAAAAAACCGATCCGGTTAAAAAAAATCCGGTTTTTCAAAAAACCGGTTTCGGATATTTTTTCGTTAAAATCGGATATTCGGTTTCTACTCATCATAAAAGTTCGATCAACTTCTGCGGTGCGCGGCACATACACACTGTTCGTAAAATTTGATTAAGTTTGGTAATATATAAAATTAATCATGTTTAGCATGAAAAATTTGTGTAACATATTGTACGTAAAAAAGCCTATGAGGGATGATTCTTACACTTATGGAATTGATTTATCCAAGAAATATGTATGCTTCGTTAACTTGTAACATAACTTCAAGGGTGTTGTACTTTTCGTGGATAAATCAATTTCAAACATGGAAAAATTATCCTTCAAAAACTATTTTGTTGATCGTTTGAGGTAACAAACTGTTATTTTGTTGCTACTGCCTTGCTATGACCATCAAAAATAGTTACCAAACCACATTTTTATACCAATTAATAGCATGTCAAAAACATAAAACGACTCGATGAGTGCCACTTCATGTTTTTTTATGGCGGTTAATTGCATCAAATTCATTAGTCATTACATAGAACTACACAAAGAAATTAAAAGTTTGTCACAGTTTGATGCAATAAACCCAAAACTTTACTATAGTTGTTATTAACTTCCCTATACTAGTTGGCTAGTTGCATTGGTCCCAGCAGTTAACTATGTAACACTTTTCACAGCTTTAATGTGTTCTGGTAGAGTCAATGAAGTTTCTATACTTCCATTGCAGCTACATGTTTCTATTACACATTAAGATTCACTTCCACTTTGTACTCCTCTCCACAACCACATTTAACCATGTGTGAAATTCCCTGTAAAAAAAACAAAATGAACATCTAAATCAGTGATTCCTGATAAGGATCGAGAAATCGAAATTGCAATAACAAGGAAAGATACTGAAATCAAAGGAAGGTATCACAATCAATCCACAATCGGATGATTGCCCAGGAAAATCCCTCTCTCGAAGCCAAAGGCTAAGAGCCCTAGTACAAGACTAATACATATTAAATGTAAAAATATATCTCCCCTAACAAAGAGACCCACCGGCCACCTCCCTTATTTATAGCTTTTACCTCTAACTAACTATTATACCCCTTGTAGAATAAGAGTTGTCTGTTTAGTATTTTCTATCAATTCCTGAAGACTGGTGGTCTATATTTTGGATATGGGAGAAAATGTAGCCCCATGGGTCAACAGGTAGTGTTGGGAGAAAGTCATTGTACATGGTGTCTTCTTGCATAGTGCATATAGACCATTTCCTTGACTCAAACATACAAGTGCATTTTCAGACCATTTAGTTAAAAAAGGAGTCGCTTGGGTTTTTAATTTTTAATCTCAAATGGGTCAACTAAAAAAAGTAGCTGAAAAGAAAATGGTTCACAGTAGTCAAAAACTATCTGAAAGTGTTTTTATCATTTAATACATAACCTACTATGTCATTCTAGAGTAATGTGGGAACAACCTTGTGCACTTTGGCCAATTAACACACAAGTAATCCATTGATTTTATTTTTGCATGGCTAAGTCTGTAGACTTGTGATCACTCAATGAAAGGGTTATTTACATAGAGTTTAGGGACTTAATTATGCAAAAAAGTACTTATTTGTTGAGCTTTTATGATTTAAGAACTTAATTACGCAATAAATGAGGACATATTTGTTAAAGATAAAGTTTGGGGCTTTAAAGTTCTTTGAGTTTAATAAGTTAAGGGATTTAAATAACGTCGAAGGACTTATGTGCAAATGCAGCAAGAATCTACAGGGTTTTTTAACATTTGTGCATCGTTCTATTCAATAACTTACACTATTAATGAATTGATTGACACCTCAATTATTTATTAAATGTATTTAAACATTTAATAATTGGGTCAGCTCAACCGTACCAAGATATACTAGTTTTGACTTGTTACCCATCCGGCCTCACCCACTATTTTGCCACCTCTAGTCAAACATGATCACAAAAGAGTGACTCTACATATTGCTCTAAAATATGTACCACGCAAGGGAGAAATCTTTGTATAAATGAATCCTTTTCTTACTACTTAAGCATAAATAGATATATATTCACTCCATAAGAGCTTTTCCCGCCAAACCTTTTAGATGAATGAACTGGTATTTGTTAAAGTTGTAATCTGCATAACAAGCTAAAATCAACAGCATATTTACCTTGATAGTGTCAATTTGGTTTTGCATAGATTCCTGGTACTCAGTTTCTCCATGTTTGTCAGACTTAAGAGCTTGAACCTCCTCTTCCAGAGTCTCAATAGGCATCTCTCTTAGTTCTGGCTGCAACCACTCAAAACCAAAGAGCAATATTAGGCTGAAACTAAGAGCATCTCCGCTGCAATAATAATACAGTTCCAACTACACAAATGTGAGGAAGGTAGATTGTGTAACCAGTCAAAACAGGTCCGGGTTGACTCTTAAAAGCTTTTTGTCCAAAATGATTTAAAAGGTTTTATGTGTCAAAAATACACTTTCGACCAATTTGACATGCTTCCTTTTAAGCTTATGTTTTCTTATTAGTTATTATACACAGTTGACATGTTAGAGATAAAAACTTAGCCTGAATCGACCCATTCATAAGTAAATTGGACGAAATTTCCATCTTTAGTTCCATCTCAAAGCAGTGGAATAAAGAACGATGAGACATGTCCCCTAATTTAAAATCTGGAGATCATAAAAGAAGCGTAGGGATCCTTATTCTGAACCCTTCAGGTAAAATTTTGCATTGTTTTATCATTAGCAGGAAAAATAGGAAAACAGAAAACAATTTGGACTTAAATTGGACACCAGGACAGCAAGTAAGCAAATGCAAAAGAACGGGAGAGGAGAGAACTATATATACTGTGACAACTAACCTTATAATTGTCCATTCTACACTTGAGTTTCTCCAATGATTGCTTGACCTGTAGAGAAGATTTGTAAACAAAATGGTACCTTGAGCTTTCATCTACATCAGTTAAAAACAATTAGATTTTCAGCATCTTAATACGACCAAGAATTGCTATATCCAATTGAGCTCATAAAGGTTGGTTTCATATTCTGCCCTTCAAGGAGTTAAATGAGCAAGGTCTGTTTGCAGTCTTCCTAAATATGTGGAAGTGTCTATTTATTATATACACATGTAATACGTAGAATGAGAATTCCAAGTTCTTAATGCCTGGAAATGGGTACAAGTTTTTGAAGGCAGCAATGAAGGTTGAGCATTCGCTTCTTGTGGTATATTGGCCTAAAGGGTGTAGTGGACAAGCATAAGAGAATGTGATGCAGGCCAGTTATGTGTAAAGTTAGCATATCAGAGGTTCTGGCTGTTTTAGACTACAAGAAGTCATAAAAGCATCTTCAACCTCTTGAGTTTGTGCATGCATCTTAGGCTGGCTGGAGGTTGTGAATATGTGAATCAACCCCGATAAATAGAGGCGCCAAGATGGGCATGTAGAGAGGGTTGGGTAACAGGTGAAATATGCTCCCATGCTGGATTAGGATGGATACTTGGATTGACCCCAAACGCTTTAACCTTCATTTACAAAAATTTATTAATAATTGATGTGTTAAAAGTTAAAACAATTTTATTACAACAGAAACTAAATCTTAAAATATAATAACTTAGAAAGTTTGTCATTAAAAATAGACTTTGTGACTTTTAACACATTTTTTGACCCATTTGATACGAACCATGGAATTTTATTAATGAGCTCAATGGGATATATAGCAATTGTCGGTCGTATTTTATTAAAAACGCAGGATAAATCATACAAGTTGAGAAAGTAGGGGTCTTTTAAAGTCTAATCCTCAATTTTCTGCATGCCCAAAATCCCTAACTCAAATAGTCTACAAATACAAGAGACTTCCTAGACTTTCCATAATACTTTGGCTTGGTTAGCAAGCTAGTTATAAAGGAAAGTAACTGATAATAATTTTCTTAGGTTGGGTAACAAGCTACTTATAATAAAAGGAAACTAATTAATTCAAAAGGAAAACAACTAATTAATAATACTAAGCCCCTTAAAGTTTTACCAATTCCCTCGAGTTCAATGGTGAAATCCTATCAGTTTCCTTTCAGCTAAGTTTTTTATCCAACCTGTTTGAAATTAAAAGTTTAAAACACAGCCCAAATCGACATGATCACAAGTAAATGGATCAAAATTGCCACCTTTACAAATAACATACATGGCCATTTTGTTTCTAATTTACAAATGCTTCCGTAACCAATCTGTTAGCATGAAAGTGTAAGATTTCTGTGCAAACCTTGTGTCGCTCTGAGGCATGTTCAGATTCCGTTTGTGTCAGCTTGTCAAATTTAGCTTTAGCAGCATCGATCTTTACCACCATACTTTTGCATGCATCATCCTGAACCTCAAAAGTAACTATACAAAATAATACACTAGCGTAAACTTAAGAGTGCATCCAAGGATTCATCATAATTTCCAGCGACTCAAGTTCAATAGTTTTCAGTGAGAAAAGGATCCCCTCTCTGTCTTTTTAACATATATTCTGATGGTCTTTGTTAACATCAATCACTTTCATGTGCATCAAAAGAAAAGGTTTTCTGTATATATAATCTTTCTGCCAATGACCAAGCCACTCTATTTATTAATCCCACCAATGGGGTAACACTGTTTGGCCACCTTAATTATTTAAAATGCTTAATCCAGCAAGTAATTACTAATCTTAATAGCTAGGCCACTGATCAAGCAGTGATAACCAAGGATATTTGGAACACAAATTGGACCTGATATTACACATAATAACAGCCAATGTATGTCTTCTTATAGAATGTTAAAAATTAAAAGTAGAAAAAGAACTTATACCTGCATATTCATTAGCCCTGCAGTCCGCTTGTGTGTTCACCTGCATCATGTCAATCGAGCATTAAAAGGAGTATTTCCATCACTAAATATTTCACATAGTGAAACAATGATGAAGATTGGGGAAACTTCAATAACAAATGTGTTGGGAGTACAACTCCTCTTGCTATTTACACTCAGACATGAATAAAAAAGCTTCAAGTCTGCTAAAATAAAGAAGTAAGCTACAGATTAATGATTGTTGATCAGATGGAAGTTTAAAAACAGAAATGATCTGCCCAAGCAGGCTAAATATTTTTTTCTTGTGAAGTTTGTTGAGATTCACAGCTATTTCCTCTATATTTGGGTAATGATGAGAACGGAATTCTAAAATTATTGAACAGCCCAGCATATGAATGAGCTTTTATTTCCTGAGATCTAATTACTAACACATTATGCAAAGTTGCCTGTCATAATCCCTTTGAAGAACTTATCTCCGTGCCTACTCCAGTCAAATGGATCTTACAAAGAACCCATTAACCTAACTGAAGCAAATCAGTGAGACCAATTTACTAATAGATTATGCAAAGTTGGCTATCATAATCTGTTTGAAGAACATCTTACAAAGAACTTATCAATACCTAACTTAAGAAATTCAGTGAAACCAATTTACCATCAAAAGCACGATATACATATTACATACAACAACTATATTTACAACTATATCACCGTACTTAAGAACATGCAACCAGCTAATGCTATGGGAAAGACTGAACATGCAAAGACCACAGAACAAGTAAAAGATAAGATATTACCATACTATGCTGTCCAACCTTTGAGCTAGACTTGTTTGAATTTAACCAGTCCTGTGCATTTCCGAAAAGATTATTACTTGACTGTTGTATGTAACCAGCAGAAACTACATGATTCAAAGAAAGATACAGAACCTGTTGTTCTTTTAATTTGGTATTGATCTCCTCTACAGTCTTGCCATATGATGTACTGTTACATCAAGCAAAGCACACTCAATGCTGCATGATGCCAGGTATATATCCATTTTTCTTATCAAAGTTATTCTAATTACCGCTTCTCAACAAGTTTGGTAAACAAATTGACTCTTTCCTGTTGCATAAGCTCCAGTGTCTGTATATATTGTGAAATAAGATAGAATAACTAGGACCTCGTTAATCAGCTAAATTGAAATGTTGTAGAACTTTTTTATGCAAAACTCTTACAACCATAAAAAGGATTTCATGAACATGAAAGATAAAAAGCAAGAACATGTCAAATTAGTCATGTATATCTTCAACCTCCATCCCTACTTCAGGACCATAATTCTAAACTCTAAAGTACGAAGAGCACACAACAGCAACTCATAGTAAAGTTATTATATTTAGATCAATTCATTGAGATTGAGTCAGGTCTAAAGAGGCTTAAACTAAAATTAATTGCCAGTAAATTTGTCAATCATGTCAAGTGATAATGATCTTCATGTAACATATGGTCATGAACTGAGGTCGTCCCAGATCCTGTGAATGTGTAAATTATAGAAAAACTTTTCTGGTAGTGTAGCGCTATTAAACTGTTTTAAGTACGTGTTATGATGACATGATGTACAAGATACAGAAACAAATGCTCAATCACTATTCATGCTTCTAAATAACTAGACAAAAGACCACCTTGGTGAGTTAGTGAGTTACATAATATAGTGGTTAGTTTGCCATGATTTAATCATTAGGAGTCAAACCACCTAGGACTACAAGAAACATAATGTTTATCTTTCAGAAACAGCTCTAAATTATAGAACGATAAGAAAATGCTAAATATATAGGATACGGTCCTCTTGTTGTAGTATCCCAGTGTCAACACATAAACATATGTTGGCAAGTAAATGACTCGCACTATCTATAGCAGCAAAATGTACCACATTGGCTCTATCAATACTAACCTTATCTCATAAAAAGTATCCTCAAGGTCTCCTAAATCGCTAAGTTTGGTGTCCAGTACTTTGATAGCATGAATGAAAACAACCCTACCTGTGAAAGTGTGGAAGAATCATTTTCCAACAAAGCAATTTTCCTTTGTCTTTCTAATATCTGCGAACATATGTGTCCCTTTTCCTTTATCATTAGGTCAGAATCCTCCTTCAGTCGCTTTGTTTCAGATTTAGCTGTGTTTCAGAAACATGAGAAAAAGACAGCAAAAATATATGAATACAAATCTTAACAGACTATAGTATGCATATGGTTATTAATTCAATATAGAAGGCAGATCATAAGTCAGTAGTGACCAGACGGGTATTATTCGAAATATTACTTAAAAAGGTACTTCCTATAGTATGTAGATGTGAAGTTTATATAAAATAACTACTGTTCTGCTTCTAGCCATTAGAAGATCTTTTGATTCAGAGTTTGGCTCATCAAAGGAATCAACTGCATTTATAGCCTGGTCTTATATTTGCTACAGTAATACAATATGCATCCCTAGTATCTCTTTAGCTTCCTTTCCTAGTAGCTACATCATGAAAGAGAGGTAAAAATTTCCTCTTGTTTAGCACATGATTTTTTTGAAGTCCTTACCTTTGTTATCAAGGTGTCTCGATAATTAATGCATGTTGATGTCTATTTCAAGCATTTTAACTAACTATGAGCAAATATGGACCTCGTTTAAAGACCACCTGCTTGTGCAACACCAACTTCCAGATTTGTAGGAGCATGTCTATGCATGATAAAAGTGCATATGTAGACCACCTTTGGTTTACAGGAATGTAAAATTTGAGGTTAGAATACAAATTTCTAAATGAGTTGGTAGGAAAGAGAAAATTAGCCTTCCATTTGGAAAGAGAGGCTCCTCTGGTTGGGAGTTTGGGCTGTTATAACTAACAACATTAAACTTGTCCAACACTCAGTTCAGAGTGAATAATAACAAAATATAACAAGAAATTTGTCCGTTTTGGAATAATCATTCTACTATCAAAATCTGAACACAAAGTCGTTTCCTTTCACCATTAGTTGGATAACCTGCAACATAAGCGTTCCGAATTATAGAACAACCCTAGGATTCTAGACAATAAAATACAGTTAGATCAACGTTGATCCTGATTCCAACAACTTAAATTAATCAGGCGAAAAGATCAACAATCTGCAGCAAGACGATGCACGTATGCTTTTGAGTATACGCAGAATATAATAGAAATTCAGACACCTAAATCAATCTCTTTACTCAGGTTCTGAATCGTGGTGATCTGCATTTGCTCTTCAACAGAAATCTTCGCCGCTTGATCCTCCACATCTTCAATTTCATTATCAAATAAATTAAATTACATAAAACATCACATGATCGCTTGAAAATCAACGAACGATTTAGTAAATCGTGAAATAGAGAATGAGAGATGTACCGTTCATATGAGAGCGTAAAGTTTTCATGTACTGTAAGTACTCCTCCATCATCTAAACCTTCAATAATCTCACATAACAAACAAAAACTTAAAAGAAAACAAAAATCAGTATGTACACTTGATTCAGGCTCAATATCTACTTCAGCAGTTAAAATCTGCTAAGAAATTAGGGAATGCAAAGTTACACAGGTTACAGTGAGCCGCAGCTCGGAGCGTGAAGGACGGAGACTGAAGCGGGAATGATAACGAAGGAATTTGAATGAGTGGGTTGGTATACCGTGGAGGAACGCGATTCTAGACGTGTCGTACGAACATACACACAAATTATAAATAATTCTAGGTTTTAAATTATAATAAACCGGTTGTATTCGGATTAATATATCTAATCAAATTATATAATAACTAGTTTAAATATTCGTGTGATACACGAGTTATTTTAAATATAATAAATATTAAATATTAATAAAAACATATTAGATAATAATAAACACGAATGAAATGAGAATAAAAAAAAACGATATACAGCATCAACACTCTGACCAGCGGTGGAAACATCAACTTAGAGGAGAGGACAAACGTAACAGCAGAAACGTAGTATCATGATACGAAGAGACGTGAATATATTTTTTTATAATTTATCGGTCATTATTGTTACAATTACGGGCAATAAATTAATTATTATTGGTTATAATTAAAAAAGAATTTAAAATGATTATAAAATATTTTAGAATGATATAACTAAGAATTTAGTTAAATATGATATTTTAAAATATTATAAAGGGTAAATATGATATTTGTAAATTAAGGTGAGCAAATGCGAATTTTATGCTTTAAAAAGAACATATATGAAATTATCTCTAATAATTTTGATTTAATTTAAAGTAAAAAATGAATTCAATTTTGACAAAAAAAAAAGTCAAATTGGATTTTAATTTTTATCAAAATGGATGGTTCAGATTTGATAATTAAAACCTTTATCTAAATTTGATGGCTAGGATTATCTAATAGATTTTATTGAAATTAGTCCTTTATTTATATTAGAAGATAGAAGATTTGGGTGTTATTGGTAGGTGATTTTTTTTAGCTGGTAGCCTTTTGTTTTGAAAGAGAAAACTAAAAAAGTCATATTCGGATGAAAAACTCAAAACTTTATTTTAAACAAAAAAACTTATTGAAGTAGTTTTTAAAAATAACTGAAAGCTTTTTATATACTAAATTATTTACACACCCTCTTTAACTCTCCTATTTTTATGATTTGTCCTTTTTTTATTATTTTACACTATTTAACTCCAGCTACCAGCTAATTTGCCAAATACATATATAACTAAAGTATACAACTTCTAGCTCTAGCTATTGGTTAATTCCATCAAGACGCCAAACTTACCCTTTGGCTTATTTATAGAGTTGTGTTCAATAAAGTCCATGTAAATAACATAGTTCTAAAATTTTAATATTCGATCACAGGTGATTCATTATACAATCACATGTGATTTGTAAAAGCATCACATGTGAACTACAAAAATGCTACCCCGTCCAAATTTTTAAAATACAATCTTGACCATTAATGTCATTTATCCAAAGGCTAAAATTAGTCCTTTAGGACTATGAATTAAGTATTGACTATATTGAACATTCTTCCTTATTTATAATATATAAATTTGTCAACTTCTTATCATGTGTCAAACACTGTTAATAATTGAGTCATTTTTCAATAAGAGTTGTAAAAGTTATCATGGGGTGGACACGTGGCAAATCAATTAGAAACAGCTAAATGGGTATTAGAGTCATTTTATCATTTAACATCAGTTAATTACGCTGACTAATTTCAAGTTGTATTTCAACGAATCATACGTTATTTCAGGAAACTTCAATTTTTCTTCTTTTCTTTTAACTCATATTAATTCCATTTCTTGTTTTCTGTTTTGTAATTGTACAATATTGCCTTTCGTATTCTTTTACTGGTTCATTTTCTTCATTTGAGTACCATGGAGTTACAACAATCATTACAGAACGATAATGGTTATGTTCCTTTTGTTTTATTATGCGTTTATTTTGCGATTATTTATCATTTGTTTTATGTTTCGTTACCTTTGTCACAGACGTTCATCATTTTCTTTCATCTGACGTCAATACAGTGTCTGATTTCTCGCCTTCGAATGTCTTACCAGCATTCCGTTCAGGTTTGTCTTTTTTATAATGGCCTATCTATTCTGTGTTTTTATGCGTTTTACGTTATATTATTATGTTTTGTTTTTTAAGATTCTTCCGAGAATGATGACATTTCTGGTGAGAACGTCGAGTGTACACCCGGTGGTACCAAGTATTGGATTCCGGACGCCGATAGTAAACCGTATATTGGTAAACGTTATTCATCATTTGAGATGTTATGGGATGAATACAAATCATATGCTAAAAAAGGTGGTTTTGACGCAAAGATAGGTGGGTATTATCAACTTGCTAATGGGAATATTGTAAAGTATCTCTACTGCACCAGAGAAGGTTTTATACCAAAGAAGAAAATTGATGAAAATGTTCCTGAGAAAAGGAGCCATGCATCATGCAGGATTAGGTGTCCTGCCATGTTAAGGTTTGTTTGTTTATCTCCAGTGTTGTTTGAAGTGGTTGGTTTTGTTGAGAAACATAATCATAGTCTTGTTAACAAGACGGATGTTCAGTTTCTTCGTGCTTATCGTCAACTTTCATATATGAAGAAGCAATTCATTAATCAAGCTTCTTATGTCAATCTTGGTCCAGTTAGGAGTTTCAAGTTGATGAAACAAATTTATGGGGGGTTTGAAGATGTGGGGGCCACTTCGATTGATTGTAAGAATTTTCTTAGGGATTTGAACATGTTCATGGATGATCGCGATGCTCAAATGGCTGTCCAAAAGCTGTTAAGTTGGCAAGATTTTAATCGTGGGTTTTTTGTTGAATTTTTTACGGATGATGATAATGCATTGGCCGGTCTTTTTTGGTCTGATGATTTTGCTATACAGAACTATAACGTTTTCGGGGATGTTATCTCGTTTGATGCTACGTTTAGATCAAACAAGTGAGTTTTTTCAATGATTTTTACGTTCTTATATTTTACTTTCATCAATTTAAGTTATGATTCATCAATTCATCACTTATAATGATTTACATTCTGCCTTAATTAAATTCTCAGCAGTCTGAGGTATTTTCTGTATATCAATATTTTTTTGATAGATATAAAATGGTTTTTGTCCCTTTTACTGGGATCGATAACCATAACAGATGTATTATATTTGGTGCTGGATTGTTTGCTAAAGAAAACATAATTTCATATAAATGACTACTCGAGTCGTTTAAGAAGGCATTTGGTAGGGTTCCATCTATTGTTCTTACGGACCAAGATCCTGCCATGAAGCAAGCCGTTGAAGAGGTTTTTCCTACATCCAGACATCGTCTTTGCATGTGGCACATCATGCAAAAATTGACATCTAAGGTATTCTTTTCATTGGTTCTTTTTATCATATTGCCCTTTATGGTCCTTTTTCTTTAATTACTTTTTTTTATTTTTTAGGTTGGTCATGTGTTATCATGTGATGAAAATTTCAAGAAGAGATTGTGCAAAATTGTATGGAATGATGGTATTTCAGTTGAGTATTTTGTAACAAAATGGGCTGGAATTATTGATGACTTTAATCTTCATGAAAATAAGTGGTTGTCCGACATGTTTGCTATTCGGTTTGATTGGATACCTGCCTTTTATGTGGACGAACCGTTATCTGGTTTAATGAGTACTACATCACGTTCTGAGAGTGAAAATCATTTTTTTGGATCTCTGACATCATCAAACCTTACTTTGGTTGAGTTTTTAAGTCATTTTAACACTGCAATGGATGCTCAGAGGTATAACATGAAAAAAAAAATCATCATGACACGCGCTATACTGTACCTGACATGAAGACCAACCTCCAAATTGAGGTTGATGCATCCAAATTGTTTACCAAGACCATTTTCTTGGATGTTCAGGAAGAGATAAATTCATCATTATTGTCATTTTATTCGATGAATGTTCAAGAAAACGATGATATTATTAAGTGTTTGGTTCGTGACTCTTCTAAAGTCCCAAAAGCATCTTCTTCATCATATATTCATCAGTACGAGGTGAGTATTCATGTAATTTTTTTTAATGAACATTTCTTCAATACGTTAATTGATTACATATTTTCATCGTTTATGTTTTTTAATAGGTACAACTGAACCAAACAACCACCTCTGCCGTGTATTCTTGCAAGAGATTTGAACGTTATGGGTTGTTGTGCAGACACATTTTTCTCGTTTTCTGTATGTTTAGGGTTGAAAATTTCCCATCAAGGTATGTTCTCAACCGATCCAAGGACGCTGTTTCACATACTTTACAGGCTGGACCGATGAATAGTATGACTTCAAATTCATCATATAACGAGGTCGATTCTGTTGTACGGGATGTGTACAATTCCGTTAAGTTTTGTGTTAACAAATTGGTATCAAACATGCAGAGTCTTTGCATGTACGTTGATAAGCTCAAAGATTTGATGAATGATGTTGAATTGAATTCTTGCACCCAGCTCAGTACTTCCAAGAGTAGCATGTTTTGTTCTATGCTTGGTGTATCAGGACCATCTGAAGTATCTATTCAAGTCCCCAAGAGTATACGTAACAAGGGTTCCGCTACACATAAACGGCTGAAGTCGAAGTTTGAAATTGCGATGGAGTCCAAATTTGCAACCTTTGAGGCAATGCAAGTATTGTATGATTTTTGTGAATGACCACGATTCTTGCAATTGACTAAAGAAAAAGAAGGATTTAGAAGAAAAAAAAAAATAAGCAAGCTGTCGATTCAAGTGGGTCTGGGATAGTATGATGTCATTTGTTGCAAGCTTGAACACCAGTTTAATTCATTTTTTTTGTTTGTATGTTGATGTGTTTTCATCAAACACTTATTTCATTGATTATTGTTTATCAAAATTTTTTAACCATAACCATGTTCATAGATTTCATATAATCAATTATATATAACTGTCAAGCACACAGATTTACTAATGTATATCTGTTTTTGATGCAAGTAAAAGTATTGCATTTACTCCAAAAAGACTTTTCTGTTCAAAACATTTACTTCATTATTAGATACAGTTATTCGTAAAAATAGTTATAATTTCACAATGGTAATACCAGTAGTGCGGGCTTATTTCCATATTTTTTCTTGGCGTCTTCATCATTTTGCATGTTGTCCAAGATGTGGATTTGTGCCGTTCTCAGGTTATAACAAAGCACATAGTAATGCATCCCCTTTCTTACTGGGAATATAACATGTACAAGATTCATCATATTTTTAAAACCATACATTTATAATTTTTTAATGAATACACGATATGTACATTTTCAAAGTAATGCATATTTTGTTTGAACATTTATTATTACAGATTACCAGATCAATCTTTTTATATCTTTTGCCCAACTATCTTTCATTGTTTCATCCATTTTCTCCATCTTCAACCTCACATCCATTTTTGCATCAAGCAATTCTTCAATATGCAAGGTAAGTCGATATTGGATTGTTTAAAAACCAATTATTAAATACATATAGTTTTTAAAGTGGGTTTCATCATTGTAAGTGAGTTTCATCATTTTTATAAAGTCATTTTTTTTGTACCATAACCGTGCTGTTGCAAAATACCCTCCTGCATTTGTTCCTATCTCTCCGGTGCTCATCATCATTTAAGATACTCGACCAAATGTCGATCACCTCCGGCAACACATGCTCCCCCTGATATAGGCTCTCCAGTCCCACCCTACTTCCGACAAGCTTATTATTCATCTATAACGTATCCCTGCAGTTATATTGTTAGTTAGTCGATTAACATCGAGTAGTTATGTTTTAGAAAAATAAACTTTAAGTTCCCATCATTTTGTGTTTACTTACCCGGCTGGGAGGAGTGCCGAGAAAATACTTTCACACATTCGTTTTTCTGAATTTGTCACTGGTGATGTTATACAAACGGCTCTAGAAATATATGGTGACAGTAGTATGTCTGAAGCAATCACTCCTCTTTTTGGCCTTTTCACTTGTTCCATATGTTGTGCAACAATTTGTTCATGATAAACGACTATCTCTTGACTTGGTTGTTCATTCTCCATGTGTTGGCCACTCGAGAGTTGTGTAATTTGCAAGTCAAATGATGGTCCATCATTAAGCGGTGCTGAGTTCACCTCCTTAGTAGTCTTTTTTCTTGAATCTATGTACTCCTGGAACTTTCCTTCTATCTCTCTCATTACTGGTGTAGTAAAGAAACTTGAGTCATCTTCATCATTTTCTCTTTGTGTTGTTTCTTCACCTTTTTGGCTTTTTACTTCATCACCGCCAAACATCACATCGATGTCGTCTTCATCTGTCCCTATATCCTTCTTTGCATATAACTTGTCTCTCTCGGCGTTCATTCTTTGTAAGTCCTCATCACCCGGGTACGCTTTCATACCCTCATCAAGCAGAATGTCTATGTTCTCAAGATATTCACTTACTGTTTCCAGTTTTGCTTGGATAACGGACATGTACTCATGTTATTCATTATTTAACATTTTCATTATTTTTTATATTAGTATTTTTTTAAATACTCATTTGTGTTCTTTATTCATACATGTTTGTTGTCTGCTACTCTCTTTTTAACTAGGTTATACCTCAATAGGTTGAATCCCCATCGAGAAGCTTCTTCAACCTGTGAAATTTCTGGTGTGGCGAAAGCTTCAACCATTTCCATTGTGTTCATCGACTCTCGTTCATCATTATCATCATCTCCAGACGCATCTCCATCATCAGTATCACTACCGCTTTCTCTGTCATCATCTTCACTGTTTTCATCTTCTTCCTCCATATACGTACCTTTTTTAACAAAAGTTGTAATTAGTGTATATTTTTGTTTTTTTCATACGTATGTAAAATTAGTTACCTTTCACATTTGTTTTTTCATTCCCAGGATTTTGTTTCTTAGTACTCATTTGCCTCAACCTTTCTTGCAGTGTCATGGAATCTACCTCATCATGTAGCACTTTCATAATTGTAAAATGTCAACATATTTCATCAATTTGGTTATATGAAGAAAAAAAATGTCATACCTCTTTGTTTGGCCTTTTCTTGCAGCAGTATTTGCAACGGAACTTCGTCATTTATATCTTCTATTATTTTGAGTTTCCCAAAACACCCATAAACATTTCTTCTTTCTCTATCTCATTCAATTTGTCTGAACTCCAAACTAGTATTCGAGGGATACTATGTAACACCCTGATTTTTCAGCACAAATTTAAACTTTTCAAAACTTGTTGTTACAATATCAAAACTCACTCCTTCATGGAGTATCATTTTTCAAGAAACCATCAGGTAAAAGCACAACATTAATATAGACCTTCTCCTATGTGAAGCATTAGTCTTACTTTGAAAACCATTGATAAACACATCATACAATAAATTCACAATTTCCACATCCTTTAAATTCAATAAGTT
>JAUEJL010067897.1:0-17109 GCA_032274825.1 Drosophyllum lusitanicum | reverse complement strand
TTGACCAACGCTCTGATATTGTGTTTTGAGAAGAGACGAGCCGTGTTTTATAAATATTTTGTAACACAAGTTGATGTATTTTGTAAATGGTACTTTGTACTTTGTACTTTGTACTTTGTGGGTGTTTGTTCAAATGAAATTAGTAAACGCTTCCGCAGCGATTTAAAAAAATAGCTTGAGATTTACGGTGTTACACTAGAGACCCAACCCGAGACGGTTCCCGATTCACGCCGCAAAAGAAAATCTATGAAATTTCCAAATAGATCAAACTACAAACGAAGAGATTTTGTTGGCAAGTGCATGGTTTCACGTCTCCGAAGACGTCGTATTGGAAAAGCGCAAAAAAGAGTTATATATATTTGATAATGTATCTATATATTTAATGATTTATTTATATATATTTGCTTATTTATTTATATAAATTTGATAATTTATTTTTATATATTTGCTTATTTATTTATTTATATATATTTAATTATTTATGTATATTTGTAGGTGACTTTTGGGTGGACGTAATCGACTACTTTAATGAAAGAAACTTTCAGAGCCGCAAGAAAGACCAAATAATCTCGAAGTGGACTGATATGAAGAAACACATGACGAAGTTTAACGGAATCTACAATAATATAAAGTCAAAATATCATTCTGGTTGGAGTGAATCCGAAAATTTGGAGAGGGCACACTCGCGTTATCAAGCGGAAACAAAAAAACTCGAGTTTCAACATTGAGGCGGCTTGGAGAGTAGTCAAAGACCATCCAAAATGAAAAAACATACCTTCCATGGATGACAACCCGAGGGGCCCAAAATGGAGCAAGAGTACCTCGGATTCGACGCAAACACGATGTCTTCTGACGCACGTTGTTAGTTCGACCTCAACGAAGACGAGGAAGAAGGGAATGATGTTGATGTACAAGAAGAGCTTCCACGTCCAATGGGACTTGACAAAGGTAAACATGCTGCATCAACATCCACAGGTCTCCAAAAAATGACGATTTGATGAAGGAGCTGAAGGGTTTTGTGGATATGTTTACCATGCAAAACGAAAAAGTGCTAAACGCAGAACAAGAAAGCTTGAAACTCGAGAGGGAGAAGCTTGAAATTTTAAAAAATGGAGAAACGAAAGGAGTCGAAGCAAATGCAAAAGGATCTCGACTTTTACATCTCCTCACACTAGCATCTCACAGGAAGGGCGCTAATTGTGGTTTTGGCCCGCAAAGAGTTTCTACGACAAAAATACAATTGGGACTAGGATTATCATGCAGTTTTTTTAATTTTATTATGTAAGATTAAATTTTTAGTTTTAATTTATGAAGTATGAAATTTATAATGTTACCTTACATTAAATTCTAAATTATTTATAAAAATTAAATTATTTAAATTATATAGTTGTAATAGAAAAATAAAAATAAAATATGTAAAAGATGAGATGGTTGAGGGGGATGGATGTGGGGGTTAGAGTGATAGGAGTGAGATGGAAGGGGATAGAAGGAAAAAATGATGTGGTGCTGACGTGAATGAAAAGTAGTAGGATGGATGCCCATAGCCTAAGGTATCTTCCTCTATCTCTCTCCATCAATTTGTTAAACAAGTACTATGAACAATAATTTCAGACCTACATTTTGTTTATACATAGCTTGACCCATTTCATGTTGTACCAAACAAGAGAAATAATTCTCTATTACATTTCTCTGCTTAAATCCATGTGCTACTAAATAGAAAAGTCAATTCTCATTCTCCAAACTAATTATCTTCCTCTGCAATTCTATTTTTGCTTTCAAATCTCTGCATTTTCATTCTCTGCACCAAACGCACCCTTAATAGCTTGTCATGTTGTTTATATAGCTATGTTGTTTAACCTTTCTGGTTCTATCTCATATTGGTCATGGGTTGAGAACGTTAATGAACTCTACGAGATTGAATCTCACGTTGTTTCTTAGTAGCTCAGTGGTAGACTCGTAGCACGGCCGGCCGCTAAAAGATTGGTCGTATGTTCGAATTCTACTTGAAGAGATTGATAATCACCGTCAGCATCCTTGTATAGGTCTAAAATTCTTCTAATTTGACGGACTGGATCTCATTTTCTATAGTTTCCCTTTTTAGTAAACTTAACTATTTTCTATATATTTGTAAAACTTTTATAAACGATGAAGTAAACTACAACTTTTATAAGAATGCAAAGAAGCTCGAATATTATCAGCGCAATTTAATTAATTTTCTTAATGACAAATACTCATTAAAAAAAGAAAAAAAAAAAAACTCAAACCCATAACCCCCATTACTCTTGATACTCTTGGCCTTGGTGCCTTAATCAAATAAATACTGAATAATTTTTCTTTAAAAAAAAATCATCAACATCAACTCTTCCTTTCACCCTCCTCTTATTGCACTTCAACCACATCCCTTTGACCTGACCATTCTTTGATTCTCTTATCAGCCAAGGATGCCTACATATAAAAACACACACTAGTAAGGTGAACTTGTTCAAATAATAATCAAATAAGTTATCAGAAAAATAATCAATATGCTAGAATTTTTTTTTGTTTGGTAACCTATCATAAGGTTTTCTATCGACCGATCGATCCTACGCCTAACACGAAGTTAGTAAATCACACGATCCATGACTAAAGGGCATGTAACAAGGTCTGTGAACCTCCATTATAAATTCCGTGTTTCAAAAGAATAAGTTATTGGTATAATGCGAAATACCTCTTTGTCCCAGTTGGTTCGAAAACAAATCAAGAACAAGATCAAGGTTTGTACCACAGTTCCCGTCAACATGCCAATCCATATACCCTGTAATATTCACAACGTTAAATTAGCAACCGATAAAAAAAGTATTTGTGGACAAATCTGATCGGACCCTTTTCGATACGTACTAGAAATCACTCGATTTTACCCTTTACTGCTAATTTAACTCATTGTAATTTTGACTTGAAAAAGATTGAAATGAACTAGGATGAGTAAATTCTAACCATTATGCCCAAATCTGCAGCGAATCCCAGAGTGAGACCCAAAGGTATGCCAAAGATGTAATAACATGCAATATTAATATAAGCTATCACAGCTTGCCATCCTGCTCCAATTGCCACCCCTACATTTTTTCACATAGCCGGTGATTTTCTCTCACAAACATTAGAGTGATACTTTACTTTTAAACTAAACCGGGATCCTTTCATAGGTCTTACTCTTATATACGTGTATAAGAGAACATAGCTCGTTATGTTTGATCCAACTAAAAAAGATCATAATTTCAGTAAACATGCATACCAGAGAGTGCGGGTTGAATGTTGTTAATGATAAGACATGTTGCTAGCAAAGGAGTGAGAGCGTAAACCGCTTCTTGAACTTCTAAACTGTCAGCAAAAATGGCTGGATATCGATGGCGGAAAATGAGGAGAAGGATGGCTAGCAAAGTTCCGAATGCAAAAGACGAAACAACCACCACCCCGATTGCGAATTTCGCAGCTCTGGGATGGCCTGCCCCTAATTCATTTGACACCCTTACACTGAAACCAAAAATTATTATTTGAATTTATTTATCAATAAGGGAAATTAAATGTTGAGTTTAGGGGAGTTTATTTAGAAATTGACCTGATGGCTATATTGAATCCAATTGCAACCATAACTGCCCAGCCAACTATGTTTGTGCTGCAATAATTATAGAAAAAATAATTTTAGTTGGCCCATAAGTGACAGCAATCAAAAGAATAATTAAATGGACTAAACTAATATATATAAACCAACCCACTATCTTCTCTATTTGTTTATTTAGTTGGTAGGATATAAATAGAAGTAAGATACAATATGATAAACATTAAACAGATCTGAGCTAAAAGACAAAACCCAATTATATTATCATGGTTGTAAGTTTTTTAATGGTTTAATCATACTTTTGTAGGGAAATAATCATTACCACTGGAATGTCCTCACAGATTATTGTGAAAATAGAACAGGTTAACAAAGTAATCATAGATTATGTTTGGTTTAACAAATACTTTTATTGTGTATGATAAATTATTGTTGTACACAAATCATCTCCACAAAGATAAGTGTTAATATAAAAAAGAGGAGGAGAAAAGAGACGATGGATTCATGTGTTTTTACTTAGTGAATAGAAAGATAAAGTAGAAAATTTTAGTAGGAGTAAATATAATTTTCGAAGAAATTTGTAATTGTAAAGCAACTTTTAGCATCAAAGTGAATATTGTTCGCTACATGTTAGGGGTAATACTCAATCATATAATCACATTATTACACATCAATCATAATAAACCTTTACTCAATTACACTATCACACTCACCCATAACTCCTTTAATGCATAAACGCTCACACTAAAGACATTACCTCGTCTTATAAAAACAATAATTAAATATAAAAATTACATCACCAAGTTACGCAAGAAAACAAAAATGCCAACATGAGGTGTTTGTTTTTGAAGATATAAAAAGACGTATGTAACTTTTTCCATATTTTAAAAATACTTCTTAAAGTAAGATAAGATAAACTTGTAATTTTTTTCTTTCTTTTTAAAATTTACTAAATTATACTTCAAATGTTAATGCGTGTATCCACCTTTCAAAATTATTATTGTGTGTATCAAACTTTCAAAAAATGTGTTATTATGTGTATTAAATTTCTTATTGTATGTACTAAACTTATATGTTTTTTTGCTTTTTTATGTAATCAAAATACATAATATAACAACAAATTAAAAGTTCAATATACACAATAACAGTTTTGAAAGGTGCATACACACATTAACAATTTGGGTATAGTTTAATGCATTTTGAAGAAACAAACCCTATTTAATAAACTAGTCACTTACAATAGGAGGAGCAACTCTCACACTCGACTATCACAAACCGACTATTTTTCTCTCTCAACGGTCACTCTAAGAGTTTCTCACTTTTTCTTAGTATCTAACAACTCAAAGTGCATCCTCTATTTATACACAACTCAATCACTATATTATTAAATGAGTTCACTCAGCAAAATGCTTTTTTCTTTGGTTGGTGGACATGTTTTGCAAAAAGAAGAAAAAAACACTAATGTAGAATAACTATGATGCCTTAGAGTCAAACATGAGACCAGCATAAATCAAGTTCATCACTAACCAACAAAAGTTTCAAACCAAACATATAAAAACAAGCCATCAAATCACCAAATCTATAATTCTTAAATTATACGACGGCAGGCAATGTTGAATAAGAAGTATGTGTTAGATTTTCGTGTCGCCAATTCGAATATAGAGACAAGATTAGCAATTTTAATGCGTAATGCATTTGTTTTTACTTGTTCGGTGTTTTATTAGGATAACAATAATTTGAACTTTCTTTTTATTATTTAATTTCTTCTTGTTTCTTACCTTTATTATTAATATAAATAAATAATAAATTAATATAAATTAATAACAAAACCAAAGTCCACCGCCACCATCCCCACACCCTTCAACACACTCACACACACACATCACACGCACACAAAGCCTGAATAAAGCCTGTAATTCAAATCAAAGTTTCTTGGATTATCCTATATCTGAATTCATGATACCCCAGGCAATAGGGTTGAATTACAGATTACGGAAAGTGTATTAAACACGATCCACGAAATTATCCAAGTTATATTGTTATTCTTACTTCCTACAAACCCTTTCCTCCAACAGTTCTCTTAAGGTCAGTTTTTCATTTTATTTTCTTGATATACAATTGAACTAAATGTGGAATTGTATATATGCTTGTAAATTTGTTTGGTTATATAAGCTAACCTTAACTAATTCACTAAGGGAGTGTTTGGTGACTTGAAATCCTAAGGATTTCAAATCTCATCAAATCTCTTGTTTGGTTCATATAAAATACAATGGGATTTCTAGAGTAAAGATGGTGAAGGAGTCGACTCACATTCACAACTTAATTGGCTTGGAGAAAGGGAAGGCAGAGACGGTGAATGGCAACCACGGTAGAGGTAGGCACGGACGCACAGTGAAGGACGACAACGGCGGAGGTAGGCACGGTGAAGGAGATGGCAGCGGAGGCTGTAAAGGGCGACGACGGCGGTGGAGGCGGTGAAGGGCGATGGCGGAGGAGGCGGAGTCGATGAAGGGCGACGGCGGCGGAGGCGGAATCGGTGAAGGGTGACGGCGACATAGGTGGAGTCGGGCTGGTGAAGGGGGACGACGGCGGCGGCGTAGGTGAAGGGCGATGACGGTGGAGGTTGTGGCGGAGATGGGGAAGGGTGACGGTGGAGACGGGGAAGGTTACGTCGGTGGCCGGTTTGGGTAGTGACGAAGACGATGGACAAAGGGAGATGACAAGAATGCGGAGACGGTGAAGGGCAACAGTTACGGCGGTGGTGGTGGCCGACAATGGTGATGCCGGTGACGGTTATGGCGGTGACCTATTACGGTAGCGATGGCGAGAGTGAAGAGTCCGTTTATGTAGTGAAGGTGAACTGTGAATTGTTGGTTAGATAGGTCCTGATTTTGAAATCCCATATATGAGGGATTTAGAAATATCACCCTTCCCCAAGGATTTTGAATTACGACACCTATAGGATTTGAAATCTCAATCCCTTTCTTCTTATTTTCAACCAAACATTGGATTTTAAAGGATTTGAATGCAAATCCTACGAAATTTCGTGAAATCCCACGAACCAAACATGCCCTAAGGATTTGCTGTAGGAAGTTGAGTAAGAAGTTTTAAATTCAACCAATTTGCTGACATTCTGGTCTTGCTTGCTTACCAAAAGTTAGACTCTGAAGATTTATGATGTTATAGTAAGTTTCTTTCTTTTCCTTTTTTTACTACATTAGAAGTTTAAAACTACTTGTAAGACTTGTTGATAGTATAGTAAAACATCTGAAATATCATCTGCACCAAGATTCTTTAGCTCTAAATAAGCCCATAGTTTAAGCATCTCATAAATTGCATATGAAAATTGGAATGTAGGTTTCCCCATGAAAATCAGACATCGGCTAATTTCTTGATCTTGATTTTATATTTAAGTTCAAATGACCATATCAAATTGTATTTGTATCTGTGGTCTTAAGTTGAGTGATATTTGTTTTTTATAGTTGATTGATTAGCTTGCTTAACAACCTATTGTTCCAAGACTTTGCTTTGTTAGTTAGATTTAAGGTTGTTCATTTTTCTTTATCTTTATAAGAGAGTGTACACCTCTAAAGGGTGGTTTGTTATAAGGTATTCATCATATAAGGTATTTGATTCTTATTCATGTCCATATTATTTGTAGATTGTTGAGTTCATGTTGACTTCAATACGAGTTGAATTACAAAGTAGATGATAAAGCACGGATTACTAATGAACGTGAATAATATGTTTATGTATCTTGTAGTATTTAAATTTTGAATTATTTCAAGATAACATTAATTGTTTAATATATATGAAATCTTATTTTTATTCATGTTCTTAGTTGGGTTTAATATTGTTGCCCAACCATAGCCGCTAACAACGACAAAAAAAGAAATATGTATTTTTTTAAATGTAACGATTGAGACCTAGTTTCTCAACAAAATAACAGGGCTTATAAAAACAAACATATGGATCTTATAAGGAAGCATACAGTCCCTGTTTTTCCTAGAATAAACTGGGCTTAAAAGTAACTTTTATTTTAAGTGGACTTTAATATCTGCATTTCAAACGCCCCCCCCCCCCCCGGCTCTTTCAGACCCTCCATCAAAACCGAGCCTAAATGTCCTTTTTGTATACACTACTTAGATCACCTCAAATAACAGACATGTTACATCAACCGATTATAGTTTCCAATACAGGTTATACACTCACATACACCATATCCAAATCACAAAAGGTTAATTTGGACTACGCCTCTTGGAGTAAATGGTTTAATAATAATGTCTATAACGTTTGAAGATGTCTTTAGGTTTTCTTTTTAATTACATTTGTATCTGTATATTGTTTGATGACATGTTTTCTTGATAATTTTGACGGTAGTTATTCAAAGTAAGGTGATATAAAAAAAATGTTAGGAAATAGGAGCCAATCAGACACTATAACAAATAAGGCTTAATAGGGTGCTTGTTTTCGTCATAACACGTTACTTATATATAGACTAAACAAAGAAATCAAAAGCTTATTTGAAACAAATTATGACCTATTTGAATTCGTTGTGTCTTTTACTAGCCTACATGAACCAAGTTTGGCCGGGGTTGGCCTAAAGTTTACCATGATTCATCTATTTAAGTTAAATATACCTTTGATTGACTATATTTACCGTGGTTAATCACTTTGAACAATTCATAACTTTCATCGACCCAATGTTGACAAGATTGAGCTTTTTGGTTACAAGTATGAGTGTAACTAACTAGTATTAAACAAAGTATGGCCTTGTTGACCTTAATTGATCATTGTTGAGAATTATTCACTTTTTTTGAACAGAGTATGATCTACTTGAACCACTTACAATCAATGATGATCATGATTCACTTTTTTGAACATTGTAGCTGACCATGTATTTCGCTTAATTGAACCAAGTATGACTATGATTAAATAATATTGACATTTATTTGCCTAATTTAACCGCTGTTGACATTGGTTCGCTTATGTGAAACCAAGTATGACTAGATTGACTAATATTAGCCACTTTCACCTATTTAAAGAAAGTATGAATTTGATTGAGCTATCATTGATAATGATTGACTTGTCTCAATAGTGTGCAACTTTTATTGACCTTTCTGGACTAGGCTAATTAGGTCTGGCAATTCGGGTCATATTTCGTGTTAAATGGTTCGTGTCGTATTCGTGCCGGTCATTTTCGTGTTGACCCATTTGTGACCAAATTTAGTTTTGTGGCCGGTTCGGTTCGTGTCACTTAATTCCTCTTCAGGTCGTGCTTTCGTGTCGACCTATTTTTTCGAAGAAAAAAATCGAGTTGTTTTTCGGTGAAAAAAACTTGATTTTCAGGTCAAGTTTCGTATCGACATTTTCTGGGAAAAATTAAATGTAAAACTTCTTTGTATTAATTTTACTAAACTTTTATATAATGGATGTACATCACTTTCTTGATCAATAAAAGACAAAGTTAATTCAAATAAAGGAATCATGGTCAGTATTGATTAATAAAAATAATTATTGAATCAAATAGGTGAATATTAGTCATATTGGTTAACTATAGTTATACTTGGTTTAAATAGGTTAATCAGGTCTGTCATAATCTTGCATAGCTCAAATAATTAAATGGTGGTCAACATTGGTCAATCTAAGTAATGCATAGTTCAAATAGGTAAAACACAGTCCATAGTGGTCAATATAGAGTCATTCTTGGTCATTGTCAATATTGGTCAATCAAGGACGTAATTAATTCAAATAAGGGAATCATGGTCAAGATTGACCGATCTAAGTCATAGTTGGTTTAGATAGGTAAATAATTGGTTATCATTTGAGTTAAACTGTATTAATACAAGTCAGACATGGTCAACAAATATCGCAAAGTGTCATTTAAAGTCAAACGTATTCAACGCAGGTAAAAATAGATTAGTGGCTAATATAATCACATATCATAGGGTATCATTAGACTTTAATATGATTAAGATGGTTTAATCCATATCATATGGTGTCAAAGTGCCATTTATATTTATTAGAAGTTAATACAACTCATTGGTACATTGGTCAAACATGTTTATTTTTTTTTTCAAAAAAGTTCATGTATGTGAATCAAGGTTGTGTTTGGTTAAAAAAATGTCACAGTTTGTGTACATAAGTCAATCATGATTAACAATAATCAAATAAGTAAAGCAAAGTCACATTTGGTTAGAATACATTGCAATTTGTTTGGAGAAGCCTATCATAGTTAACACTCATAAATAAATATAATATTTTATTCAAATAGTTAAATCATCATCAACATTGAGTAAATCATGATTAGATTTGTTTCAATTAGATTAATCAAAATCACATTTGGTTCTAATAAGTTAATAAGGATCAATATCGAGTCAATCATGATTAGATTTTGTTCAAATAAGTTAACAAGACAATGAATTTCATCTCAAAAAGATATATTTTAATTAATTATGTATTAAAATATTTAAAAGTATTTAATATATAAAACCAATATTTACGTAGATTTTTAATATAAATAGCTATATAATAACTAAAATATAAAAAATAAATATAATATCAAGTTTTTGTATTAGTACCTACGTAATAAGGAAAAAAATATAAACAATTGATATAAAATTTCAATTCCCTCCATCTAATATAAATTCATATTCACTTTCAAATTTTCACTTTCCCACCATTTATCTTTGGGTAAATTGCATGAAAATACAATGAACTTTATCTTAATTACCATTGTATACAACCAACTTTAAATTTTTAAAAATAATACAATTAACTTTCATAATCCCTTCACTGTATGCAAACAACTTTTTTATATGTCTGTTGTTTAGTTACTATTGTATACAATGAACTTTGTTATAACTTTCATAATATACAACTTGCATACAATGTGAGAATTATGAAAGTTGGTTGTATTATTTTTAAGAAAATAAAATTGGTTATATATAATGGTAATTAAGATAAAGTTTATTGTATTTTAATACAATTTGCCCATCTTTTCACTCTCTCTCAAATTTTCATTTTCCCACTTTTCTTACTCCCTCTCAAATGTTCAATTTTTCACAGTGTTATTATTATTTGAGAAAACTGATTATTATTTTTTTAAAGAAACTAGAAAAATCATTTAAGCTATAGGTGTAAATGTTCAATATCATTCTTTATCTTTAATCTTTAATATATATTAAAGGGCAAATTATATTAAAACACAACAGACTTTGTCTTAGTTACCATTATATACATTCAACTTTAATTTCTTAAAAATAATACAACCAACCTTTATAATCCTCATATTGTATGCAACTTGTTGTATACTATGGAAGTTATGACATAGTTCATTGTATACAATGGTAACTAAATAACAGACACATAAAACACTTGTTTACATACAATGAGAAGATTATAAAAGTTTATAAAAATTGATTGTATTATCTTTAAAATTTTAAAATTGGTTTTATACTATGGTAACTAAGACAAAATTCATTGTATTTTTATGCAATTTTTCCTATATTAAAAGAATAGAATTATGATATCATCGTTTTATTTTTAGAATTTTTTAATTAATCATGCCCCTTTATTTTCCCAAATATTTTTAGAATTAGTTGTTTTTACGTCAAAAATCTTAAGTCTTACATATTGGTCAAGAAAATACGGTTCACCAAAACTACAGACGACAATCGTTTTCAAAACTTAGCAGTTTTAATTGCAAATAATGAAAGAACTCTACATATACCTTTAAGCGATATATTTAACTGTACGTTTCACATTAATTTATAAACTTATTCAATAGTAATATATTATCCATTTCATAATTTATATTCTTTTTGATAAACCTAATTAAAAATGTTTGCCGTTTATTTATATTCAATATATAAAAAGTAGTATTGGTTGGAATACAAATAATGCTCTTGACATTCATATATTATTTACATCTTTTAAGAGATTTTATATTTCTATATATGCTTAAAATTGTTTTACTATACATGTTACTACTTTTTAACACCAGAAACATCTAAAATTTATTCTAACTATCCCCGTGTTTATACATAGGGTAAGCTAGTTGGAGAAAAAAAAAATTCAAAGAGTTGTTCAAATAACATGTCGTTAAAGTGTGTTCTATGTAGAAAATAACATGTCTAAAAACATGAGGTTCCATTAATGTCTCTAGTTATTACTTATAATTTGTTAATAGTTTTAAGTTAAATGTTTTTTACTTTAATTATAAAAAAATCGTGGTAAACAGGTCACCTACGGGTTATCGTGTTCGTGTCATTTTCGTGTCGACAAGTTTCGTGTCATTTTCGGGTCAACCCATTCTTGACCCAATTCAGTTTCGTGTCGTATTCGTGTTAACCTAGGTCGTATTCGGTTCGGGTTGGGTTTCGTGTCATGTCAGGAATTATCGGCCCTAGATCTAATCATGACTGACCTCATATTAAATATCTTTTATAAAAATTGGTCGTTTTGAACGTTACATATGTGCTTGCCATTGTGTGATCAGTATATAGTATTTATATGTATATATGCACACTACAACTCAAGTTCAAGGGTTGAGTCTAACATTTCAAAGAAGAAACATTGTATATAATGATAATTGTATCAACTAGCCAACTAGCTACAATAATAATAAAACTTCATAAAATTGTAATGGTTATTAAATTGATATAAAACTAATGGATAGGAATGATGTGAAATATAGCTTAATACGACATATGTATGAAGAGTCCTTTAGGGTTCAAACTTTTTATGACCTTAACAATTGCCCAATAAAATTTCATGTATTTGGACTAAAATAACAATTGTCCTATTAAATCTCACTATGACAAGACTCATAAGTGTCTTATAAAACTTAATCTAAAAGTACCCACATATCAAGTATCCCAATAGATTTTATAATAATAAGACTAAGATATAAGTGTTTTATAAAACATTAAGTATTTATTAAACTACATATGATGTGTCCTATTAGAGTATATAATAATGAAACCCTAATAAATAAGAGTCCTATAAACTTAATTAATCCAATATTGCGTAAAAAAACATCCTACGAAAGCGTGACTCCAATCTTATTTTAATTAGACCTAGTTTTTTTATTAACACACGTGACTCCAATCTTGTTAATTTTAATTGGATACGGTATTTAAATAACCAAACTCTAATACATTTCGTAATATATTCCTCTCTCTCACAATTTTCAGACCACTCATAGTCATGACATGTATGACTATCATTACTAACCGTCACATTAGCTTTTCAGCCTATAACATAGTCATGACTAAACTGCTCTAATCATGACATGTATGACTAATCTCCACATCATCACCCATTTTCATTTTTAGTTTTCTTCCAATATAAATTATAAATTACAACTAATATTTAAAAGTAGAAATATAAATTCTATTAATAAAAATACAAACTTTAAAATCCTACAATAATAAAAAAACATAAATAAAAATACAAAGTTAAATTCTTACACATACAAAACCTAAAATATTACATTGAACTAAAAGAATACATTAAAAATATATAAACTAAAACTAAAATGAAAAAGACTCGGTGTCGCTCACATAAGACGACTATGAGATGGAGACGCGATTATCCAACTCCCAATCATCGATATTTATGTAAGAAAAGTAGACATTGACACTAACAAGACTACTTACGAGGCAAATGAGTGAGTCAAAGTCGATATCCCACGTCAGGTATCTTTGTCCTATTCTTTCTCACTTTAATTCTCTCTCAATTTTTAAACTCTCCTTTATAAAGGAGAGTTTAAAAATTGAGAGAGAATGAAGTGAGAGTTTAAAAATTGTAATCTCGTCTATATTTATATATAGGCAAGGGTATAAATAAGAACTGTTTTTTGTACGAAAATCGAGAGAACCAATTATAGTCATTGATAAAAAAATAGAGGGTCCAAATTAAATGGTTGTTAATGGATAACCTTAATTAAATCAAACTTATTTTAATTTAACGAGGAGTAATTTGGACATTATGACATTACCCTCACTTTTTTTAAACTAATATATCCATCAAACAAAAAGTTGTTAAATTACAAAATATATATGAGATTAACGAGAAAACTATGCTCTTTAATTTGAGAACGATCTTGCTATATTTTTTCAAAAAACATTGTGTTTGCTGGGGTTTTTTCACAACACAGGTCTCGACAGGTGCACATGTGCATATTACTAAGTTTTTTTCAATATAGGTCTCGACAGGTACATATGCACACATGCAACTAGTTTTTTCCGGCACAAATGTAGATAATACACGACATAGACCTAAACCAGGAATGTCGCATGTTTTATGCTCTTACCGGCGAGGAAAGAGAAACGATAGGGTAAACATCGATAATGGTATCCGACAAGGAGAAAGGTATTGACGGGGGAGAGGACACATAATGTTGTGTGTTGTGTGTGTTTCGAACATGTCATAAATGGGTGATTCGTTTAATGTAAGCAATGTTTTGAGAACCAGACCAACTAAAGCATATTTAAAAACCGGAAGATATAATATATATATAATATAATATAATATTTTCAACTTTTGATTTCACTTCTTCCAAGTCTAATAATATAAAATATAATATAATATCAGCCCATCACTTTGTTTGTGGATTTCCAACTTTCCAGTCTTAACTACTTTGATAAAATAATATTAAATCAAATTACAAATATCTAAAAAGACAACGGCTTTTATGTTTGATTTTTTTCCTATTTCCATCTTCTTTGGTTATTTTTAACGGTCAAACTTTCTTTGGGATGTGTGATTCATTTGCAGCCATCCCATAAGAAGTAGGTGTGAGTTATGTGCAAATCATTCCATATATGCATATGCACCTATGCACCTATCTGCACATGTGCAATTTAGAGTTGTTTATGCAAACTCAAGATTAATTTTCAGGTTATAAACCTCATTCTAAAATATCGAAGCTACAATTAAAACTATAACCATTATCAAAGCGGTCTTCACAATAACCATATCGGAACCAGAAAGATTATGCTAATAGATTATTCACCATAGTTTCACCATGTTTTATCAAATTTCTTAGTTGAAATTACCGGTAATCAATCAAGAGTACATCGATATTCGCCTTTAGATTTCACTTCTGCATAATTTTAAGAGATTAGAGCAACATGCACTCACCGAAATCGACAACCGTAGTGAAACTGGTGGAAGTTAATAATCAATAGGGATTTTAAATGTTTGTTGATGTTGTATGTGATTAAAAACTAAAAATGACCAAACATACATGAATTAGTGAATGGCTAAGATTAATCGGTAAATCAAGAGGGATTTTAAATATATGCAAACCCAAATTGATAACAAAATTCGCTTTGCTGATTTACTTCATAATGAGAGAAATCAGTGTTTGTGTATCACAATTATGCACATAACAAAATCACATAATAAAAACTCTAACTTGCAATAATTAGACCAGTAAAAAGCAAACCAGTAAAATATTAACAATAATTGGGGAAAATGAAGCTGAATGTGTATGTGGTGGTTGTAGTTAGAACTTAGGGCACTAACATTGTAATTTTAGAAAAGCATGGTCTAACCAATGAGAAAACTCTGACCTCAAAGAACCAAATCACTGATGGGAGGATGGCAACGGTGGGAAGGGCAGTGATGAGAAGACTCTAAATCTTGAGAAGACTCCGAATCTTAAATTTGAATTAGATCGGTGATGGTAGGACGTTCAATTGAAATTCAAGTAGATGACAGTAGAATATTTTGATAGTGCGGTTGTTGCTCTCGTCAAGGCGGTTGACGGATTGAATGTCGGTCATTTGTGGTACTTGTAAAGGCGGTGAATGGTGGTTGGTGGGTATATCTTTAGTAGCTGCTCTTCAAATATAGATCTTCAAAAACCCATCATGGGTCGATATTGGGGAGGTTGTCGGTGATGAGTTGAGGATGTAAGGTAGTCACCGGATATTTTGAATTGTAACAGGTGAGAGACTATAAACCTTAGTTGGGTAAAAGGGGTACGTGACTTTAATTTGACCAAAGTGCCCTTGAAGTTAAAACAAAACATTTAAGGCTAAACAATAAAATGATTGGCTGAGAATGTTTTCACAGTTCTCGTTTGAACCGTTATATATATATAATGTGTGTATATGTTTACCGTTGTTAAAAACAAATTAAACAAAAAAAGAAAAATGACCTTTTAACTCATCGTGGTGATGACGAGCAGAGGAACGATGAGCCCGTGACACTCATGATGTGGTGGAAGACGATGGAGGACACGCACAACGAGCTTGTTCTCTTCCATTACAAGCGGTCTTACCTAAGCATTGAAAACGGTTTGATGACGAGTTTAGCCGAGTGAAGTAGGGATTAGGGAAAGTAACTCATGTTCAACATGAGTCTATATTAATTAGTAACCATTATCAAAGTAGGGATTAGGGAAAGTAACTCATGTCACATTTGATCGCCAAAATTGTAACACCCCAAATTTTATAAAACTTACTTAAATGAGTTGTGAAGTAAAAGTTGAGAAAAGAAAATACAAGTTATAAATTACTAAATGGTTTAAAATAATGATTCCAAATATATCCTCGTTTGGATTTATAGATATTGTATGAATAAGTTGTAAGTTGGATAGGAGAGCGGGATACCCGTCAAAAGTCAACCACCGACCCTAAGGTCGGCAGTTTCCTCCTCTTGTTTTCCTTTTTCTTTCTTAGTTCTTCCATCTTGTTCTTTTCCTTCTCTCCTCACACATATGCATACTTAAATTCAATTGAGAAGGAAGAGATCAAAGAATTGAATTGTCATAGATTCAATCAAGGATTCAAGACCTAAATCATGTGCTATTGATGAATTCAATTTTAAAGATTGTAAGTGTTCTTCTTCTCATAGTTGTTCTTGAGATGTCATAGACTAATGGGTCAATAAATTGTTTTAAATGGTGTTTGATGATCAAATAGTGTTATTTTGATGTTTATTGGAGTTAATAGATGTCATATGATGATTAAAAAGTGTTGGAATTGTCATGGAAGTGAATTAAATGGGTTCTGGCCGGAAAACAGTGAGTTCTCGTCGATATGTTATGGCAAATTGTTCTACACGGGCCGTGTAGAGAAGGATAGGCCGTGTAGGAAGCCATGTAGGTTTGGGGAGGCCGTGTAGTGTAACACCGGAAATCACAAGCCATTTTTTTTAAATTGCACTGCGGAAGCTTTAATTAAACAAATTGACTTACATACAAACTAATATTAACAAATGTACAACACTTGTTCAAAAAACCAACAACAATTACATCTGTTTTGGTGTTACAAAAATAACAGGCTCGTTTCACTTTTAACAAAATATCAGAGTCAGGTCAACTTCTCCTTCTGCTAACCTCACAAACACGAACCTGCAAAAACAACAACTGAGGGGAATTAGCACAAAGCTAAGTGAGTAGAGGCTAAACACCAAAAGCAAACATCTACAGTCAATATCAAAGCATGTAATCACATATCCAAGAAGACCGGCGGTTCGGCGCAGAACCTACAACCAATGCCGGC
>JAUEJL010067886.1:0-17113 GCA_032274825.1 Drosophyllum lusitanicum | reverse complement strand
ATATTTTGTAACACAACTTGATGTAGTGTTTTGTAAATAGTACTTTGTACTTTGTGGGTGTTTGTTTTAATGAAATCAGTAAACGCTTTCGCAGCTATAAAAAAAATGACTTGAGAATTTACGGTGTTACAGAATGTCCATTGAAGGCACGGCCGTCTATTTTAGACTCTTCGATTTCAAGGAGTGATCTGAATTAAAATGGCCTTGACATTTCTGTTCATTTTTTTTTTTTTTTTTGATTCCGAACATTTAGCAGATCATTTTACAAGTAGTAGGAATCGAAAGAAATTGGTAAATATAAAAGGGTAAACAATTATTTAAGTTTAAGTATTATATTCGAGTTTGACATTTAGAATTTCAACAAGAAAAGTACTTAAAAAAGTGCAAAAGGGCATAACCTAAAAAGAAGATCTTAATCCAAAATGCATATAATGATTATGTTGGATTCTAATTAAACCTTCTTAGTAATTTAAATTTACCTCTATGATATAATATATGTGAATGTATGACATGTGTTTGGAACTATAATTGATTGATATGACATATCTGATATATAAGAGGGAAGGAGTCCAAATAGTAGCACCCCTAATAAAGGGTAATGATCCATACATCCTACTCTAAAGATCTTAAACATCTTAGTCTATATTTTTATCATTCTTGATTGGTTATGGGGTCTACTTTTTATATTTCCTAAGTGATTTTGATATTACTAAATTATAAAAATGAGTGTTGAAAATCATAAATTAGGATGCATGTCTAAACACCTCTTAATAAAACATTACCTTTGTTAGGTTCTATTTGTCGTTTGTTGCTTGTGACTGAGAGGGTGTTGGGTAAGCTTATTTTTTTGAGCTTAAGCTTATTAGCTTTTTAGTTTTTTAATAAAAAAATTGTTTGGATTAACTTATGATTTATAAGCTACTTTTTAAAAAGTGTTTGGTTTAACTTATTATTGTAAAATTACTAAAAAAGATATGCTTACATATAAGGAAGAGAAAGTGTTGGGAAAAGGAAGAAAGGTAAAGTGTATATATGTAAAAGTATAAAAATAAGTTGCTTTCACTTTGCTTATCAAAATTAACTTATTTTTACTCAAAATAACCTCGTAAGCTTAAACTAATAAGCTAAATCAAACACCATATTTTTTATAAGCTCATATAATAAGCTAATAAACTAAAAAAAAAACTCTTAAAAATAAGCTAAAACAAACACCGAGGTTGTTTCCACAAAAAGAATAATACATTAAAAGAAAGCAATTTTTAACGAAACAAAAAATTTATTTACTCATATAAAATATTTCTTTATGTTTCTATGCATTAAATGATGACATTGAAATCAATTAATTACTTTTATTATCACATCTCTTCATTTTGATGTTTATTTTGATCTACTTTTTTTTTTGAAAGAAAAGAAACTAGTCATGGAGCTTCGGTATGACCATCATCCCTGATTAGAATTCTCAAAACTAATATTATATATTAAGTAAACTAGAAAGATGCTAGAAGAAAGTTACTTTTGATCTACTAAGAATGAGATATAAAAGCGCTCTAACGAAATCGAAAGTTAGAGAAGATTCAATGTTATTTTTTATGGGATGGTGATCAAGGCTCTAGGAAATTGTGTTGGATTTCTTTGAAAAAACATAAAGAATCAGGGGATGGACTTGGTATTAAACTATTAATAGTAGAACTCGTTCGGTGGATCCTCTTGAGACACAAAGGAATGGTTTTTCGATTGCTTCGGTTTCTCATGTACTTAGAAGCCTTGAATATTGATCTGTTTTGCAACTTACTGCACAGGGGGGTGGGGATACAAACTAGTTCTTTTCACTGCCATATTTGTAGACTGGAGCTAGAAGCCGAGTCACGTTTATTCGTTCGCATACTAGCTTAGCTGCGCTTAATAGGCCAATCGCTTTACCCAAGATTATAGGGTTAGGGAGTCTTGAAGCGGGGGAATAGTAGTATCAAAAAGTACTTGAGGCTTTTACTACTGTTAAAGCTCGTCTTTTTTATGGATTAACTCAAAGAGGAGTCTTGGTGGGAAGTTAATTTGGAATAGTTGGTTTAATCCATGTTTTAAGTTGTAGGTTGGTTGGTTGGTTGGTTTTTTTTTTTTAATCTCTTTTGTATTTGTTCATTGCATCCTTTCTGGCTGCATAGCTATCTATGCTTGTTTCTGATGAATGTTGTTGCCGTTAAAAAACGAAATTGGAAGTTAGAAAGTTGGTGTAAATATGTAATCAAATAGATTCACAAAGCCAAAAAGAGACTTTTTGAAAAACCTTACGGTGTGAAAATCAAATCCTAATATAGGCATTAGGCAAGAATATGGATTATTATAGGATAAATACACCCTATTGGCTTACTCTAAAATATCACATACCGCTAGGTCAAAAGCCCCTTGGTTATAAGATTCTTATCTACACACCTATCTTTGATTACATCTTTTGTATCAAGTGCATAAAAATGTAATTAGGAACTATTTGCAATTTAATAATCTGTGTAAAAAAGTAGAAATGTTATGAGAAAATGTACTATTCTACCCAAAATACACATTAATGTAATGATAACCGACAAAACCTGATATCCCAGATCATTGCGCATAATATTAACATTTGGAATAGTTCATTATATTTCAGTGCAACGGCACTGCCGTTGCCGCATGGGAGCAATTCTCCGGCTACCGCGGTTTTAAGGGCGAGGATACAATCCATTCGACTTAATAGGAGGAACAATTCTATAGGGTCAAAGTACCCAAGCCCTAAGGTTTCAAGTCCTTATTTTGATACTCTCTAAGCCCCAATCCCTGCCGCAGGCTGTGTTGTGATCTTCAGCCTCGTTGGGGTTGGGCTCAAAACCTCGCCAAGATGCGGGGAACCTAGATCCTAAGGGCAATTGGTGCTAATAATTCATGCCCCGGGGGGGGGGGTGCTGATTTGTCAAAGAACAACTTGAAAACCCTAAAAGCGCCGCACCTTGAAACACGTGAAAATGTAATGAACTACTCCAGATGTTAATATAATGTGCAATGAACGGGGATAACAGATTTTGCCGACCATCATTACATTAAAAGTGAATTTCAGACAGATTAATATATTTAATTGTCATGTTTTTATTTTGTTACACGAAATATTAAATCGTGGTCAATTAACCTTATTCCTTTTATATTTTCTAAGTTTTAACTATATTTGTTATACTAATATTTTAATCGATCTTAGTTTCATTAGTTGAGATAGCAATACATCAGGTTAAACTCTAATATAAGCTAGAAGGTGCGAAGTGCAAGTACAAGTTAAGAAGATGCTGGTTCCCCTAGCAATTCCCACAGCTCAATGTATCACCACTTCCATTCAGATCATAATAAACAAGATTTTGGTTCTCCAAAGTTGTGTTTACACCAGTTTTACATAACTATGCAAGAAAAATTCTCGATCCGTAAGCTACTTTACACCTTTCTCGTTTCAAGGCTATAAATTATCTATCTACTCCCGAATTTCGCTATCATTATTCTAAGTGAAAAGCGAATTGTACCTTGAATTTGGTTGCAGATTCATTGTTTCGATTCCCTTAATTCCCACCACCAAATCCACGCGGGTTTGGGCGTCCTGATGAGCCTGCAAATTGTTTCCTTGATTCTGATCTTCTCTTCCTCCTGGCAGTACCGGGTGGAGCCTAAAGTTTCAAGGAAAACAAGAATTGTTTGTTTCGTCAGTTTTAGAAAGATCATTATTGGCTTAAGTGTTAACAAAAAAAGCTTGTTCCACTAGTTGATGTTTAAAATTTTGAAGTAAATATGGGAAACACCTTTTGTTCAGATTTCATTGCCTCTTCTAGATTGCTGAGTGCAGGAACCGATCCACCTTGCATTACACCCATCAGATTCTTCATCCGAACACGCATTTGGAAAAGCTGAGCTACAAGTTGGCTCACCTGCAACGCCAAAGTGATATCTATAAACCTTTCTTTTATATATATTTTAAACATGAAATAATAAGAACACACAAGACAAAGAAACTAAATTTACCTGCTGCTCAGTTTTTCCCGATTCTTGAGCAATTCGCTTTCTCCTGGCAGGGGATTCAGCAAGCAGTTCAGGCTTCTCCCTTTCCTCTGAAGGTATTCAATATAAATTGCAAATTTTCACAATAAAAGGAAAAAGTTTTAAAAATGTATCAAGTTACAATGAAAACCTGGGGTCATGACTTCGATCATTGCTTCCATTATTTGTAAACTCTTTTCCGCCTCTCGAATTTGTGCAGGTGTAACCTTTCCCATTCCAGGAATCATTCCAAGAACGCGAGACATGGAACCCATTTGTGCAACAGCACGAGTTTGCTTTAAAAAGTCATTGAAGTCAAATTTTGCACTCATGATCTTCTGCTGCAAATCTTCAGCATCTTCTTGTTTCATCTACACATGAATTGGGATAAAAAGTCCATTTTTTTTTCAAGTTAAGATCATTTTTGACAGAGAAAAAATCTTGATAAAATTACACTTACAACTTCTTGTGCTTTCTCCACAAATGAGAGAACATCTCCCATGCCCAAAATACGCCCCGCCATACGATCTGGATAAAAGGGTTCAAGATCCTCCATTCGCTCTCCACGTCCTACAAGCTTTATCGGCTTTCCTGATACCTAACATACCAAGAAAGGTTCAAAATGGGCCAGACCGTGCTTTAAGCTAATATCTATTTTCTAGAGGTGGCAAGATGGTTGGGTTGGTTAACAGGTCAAAACGGACAGGCCCAGAGGTAGTTGGATCCAACCGCTAACTCTCGTTTCTCCTTTGGTTTTTACTTCCTTAAAAATAGTTATTCTGTTAATTACAATTATAGAACAATCTTTGAGTAAAATGATTTAGGAGGTTGTATGCAACTATGAATTAAAAAAAATGGACTTTAGATGAGTATTAACCCGTTTGACCCGTTCATACGTGAACGGGTTGACATTGAGACCTCTAGTATTTCCTTATAGTAGAAAGCCAACCTCTTTAACACTCAAAGCTGCTCCACCTCTTGAATCCCCATCTAGCTTGGTTAGAATTGCTCCGGTAATTCCAATTTCAAGATTAAAAGTCGTCACCAAGGCTGCAAATATCACCAAAAGTTAGTTAGTATGCTAAAAATGATAACGAGACATGGATTAAGAAAGAACTTTATACATAATAGTCACCAACTCATGCAATAAACTGGTTTTGAAAATAGCAATGTGATGAGTACCTGCAGCTTCTTGACCAGTCATTGCATCGACAACAAGCAAAACTTCAGTGGGATTCAATATTCGCTTCACGTCTTTCAATTCATCCATCATAGTTTTGTCTATCTGATTATTAAAACACAAACAACAAACTTAAAAGGACATTTTATACAACTAGCCTGAAATCATCGAAGGAAAGTAAATTTTATATAACCTGAAGCCTTCCCGCTGTATCCATTATAACTACATCTACATTCTTTTTTTTAGCCTCCTGAAGACCTTGCTTAGCTATTTCTGCTGGTTTCACATCAGTCCCAGCTGTATACACAGGAACGTCCACCTGTCACAACAGCCGTGTCTATGAGAAATAGTTAAAATAGGATCCACATAAAACAAGTTTAAGTCAAAATTGTTTAGAAGTATAGTACTCAATCCCACCTGAACAGTGTATGGAGAAGGTAAGATGTAGACAGTCGGACTTCTACCCATAGGTATATAGAGTATAGACTACTTTCCGAGAGACCTTGGCTAAATTGATCATACATATACTACATAAATTTCTTTGATTTAAGTTTTATTGCCAAAAAGCAGTCTTTGAATTTTGGAAGTGTAATCATAAAATAAAAAAAATACTGTGACTAGCATCCATAATCTCAGCAATTCCATTTTCACAAGTATTTTGGTTAATGTTAAAAAGTTCAAAGCACCAAGAAGATACACAATGAGACTAAACAAAAACTAAGTATGACGATATTATGTTTTAGAGATACTTATTCATACCTGTTTACCCAAAATAACAAGTTGATCAATTGCAGCTGGTCTATATATATCTCCGGCAATCAGCATGCAACTCTTTCCCTATAGTTTGTTTCACAATATTTATCATAAAAAGGGTAAGAAACAACACATAATTCTTCATAATAACCAAAAGCAACACTAGCTGTATATAGTGTGTGGAAGAGTGTGTGTGTGTGTGTGTGTGAGAGAGAGAGAGAGAGAGAGAGAGAGAGAGATGAAGGCGTTTTAGAATGCAGGGTACCTGTTTCTTGAGGTAAAAGGCCAACTTTGCACTAACAGTAGTTTTCCCAACACCTTGTAGACCAGCCAGTAAGATCACTGTAGGACCCGTTTTCGCAAAATTTAATTCAGAAACCTCTCCTCCCATTAACTTCACAAGTTCATCACTTACAATCTGCAAAAAGATATAACTTTGAGAGCTGCAACTGTTTTCCGTGTAAAAAACATCACATGTCACAAAATATAATTGTATCTATATATCTGTCTTTAGAAAAAACCTTCATTGATTACCCTAGACAAGATCATATCATGGGGGTGATTGATTTTGTGTTTTTGGACTCGGAGTATCTGATCATCAGTTAACCAATAATCTACTGGTAAAATTTAATCTACATTTTTCCGATTCATTTAACCTGATTCGATAGACTTCTACTCCCATTTTATGAAACCTCTCTCCCTATTTTTCACAACAATGTCCTTTTTGGTTATTTTACAGTATTAAACAGAACTTGAAACACAAATATTTGATTATCTGATTATTACAACTGCTAACAACAGAAGCACACCCAAACACTGACTATTTTGTCTTTAGGTATGGGGATAAAAAGAAAAAGAAGATGACCATACTTTAACCAATTGTTGATCTGGTTTGACTCCTCGAATCACGCCAACACCAACAGCTTGTTCACTTACAGTTTGAACAAACCTTCTTACAACAGGCAGACTAACCTGCCAAATAGAATTAGAAACTCAGCTTAAGATTCACTGGGTTTTATCAATCATCCACATTTCTAGTAAGAAAGCACAGATGCAGCCAAAAAAGAAAAAAGAAAAAGTTTGCACATACATCTGCTTCTAAAAGAGCCCTCCTAATGTCCCTCATAGGTTCCACAATATTCTCCTTTGTTAGCACCTCTGAAGCACAAAATATTAACAGCAACAACTAGTCAACAATAATGAAATAATACCTAAATATATTAATAGAAAGAATCAAAATTGACATTATTAGCGAATAATGATAATGAAACTAAAGGTAGAAGAAAAACCTTCGCCCTTTAGTTTATTCCAAGCGGATTCAAGGCCACTCGTTAGCTGACCAAACATCTCTGCTCTGATGACTCCACGGTTGTCTCTCCTGACCGTAATTACTCTCTGCGAATTCACAATTCCCCATAGCTCCCTCTACCGTCAAGCCAAAAACAACAAATCAATAACCCTTTTAATTAAACCAGATTATGATCGAAAGATGTATTTAAATCCTAACCGCGGACGATGAATGGGTGGAGCGGAATGAGAGGGCGTGCGGTGAAGAAGTTGAAGCTGTGAAAGATGAAGGAGAGTGCGTCTTTCTGGGGAAAGTTGTGGAGAAATGGCGGGAAGCAACTGTAGAGAAAGTTAACGACTCCATTGGCACGGCACACAGATAGAAGCTCGCTCTCTCTCTAGAATTGTGAATTTTGAGATGTTAGAGAGAGAGAGAGAGATGGTTGATGGAATGGATATTTTTAGTCTGGTTTTTATTATCCACAACCAGCACAGACGGGGAAGTGTAATCCAGTGTTTCTATCCGTTTTCCTTGATTACCTGCATCGCCGGACTACCATATAATCTTTGTATCTGCAGATCAACGGCTCGTAACAGCCCCTAATATAGTTAGACGGTTAATGTTGGGTGTACTTGTTTCAACCTTTGGTAGGGTCTTAAACGAACAGATCGTTCGTAAAATCTTTCAGGATTTAAGGTTTACGGTTCGTGAAATTATTCTTTGTTTAATAAACAAACGAACATGACAGAGCTCTGGTTCGTTCATTTATGTTCACGAATAAAGCTCCCTATATATATATGTGTGTGTGTGTGAGTGTGTGTGTAGGGAAGGGTTCAAACAAGAATTATTTTTCGTACGAGAACTGCGAGAACCAATCTTAGTCCTTGATTAAACTTAATCAATGGCTAAGATTTTTTGACGGCTCATCAATGCGTCATTAATGATCCATTAATGAGTCATTAATGAAGCATTAATTAAGGTTATTTCGGGAAAATCAAGTCTCGCAAATTAATGACGGCTCATCCGGACACAAATCACAGTTGGGTAAATATATAAATTACAAAATACCCCTATTAATGAGTCATTAATGACGTTAAAAAACAGTTTTCGCAGTTCTCGAACGAAAAACGGTTCTCGTTTGAACCTTTTGCCTATGTGTGTGTGTGTGTGTGTATATATATATATATTATAAATGTGCTTATATATAGTGTTTATTTGTGTTTAATAATGTTATATTTGTATTATAGCATGTTTTCCTTTGTTTATGTTTGTTTATCATTTAAATGAACAAACAAAAAATGTATGCGGACTAAACAAACTTTTAAACAATCGAACACAAAAGCTTATTCGTTTATCTTTCATGTTCGTTTATTTGTTTGGCTAAAATTAAACGAATATTTGTGTTTAATAATGTTATATTTGTATTATAGCGTGTTTTTGTTTGTTTACGTTTGTTTATCATTTAAATGAACAAACAAAAAATGTGCACGGACTAACCAAACTTTTAAACAATCGAACATAAAAGTTTATTCGTTTATCGTTCATGTTCGTTTATTTGTTCTGCTAAAGTTAAACGAACGAACACGAACACAGAAACCCGTTTGTTTATCTGTTCGTGTTCGTTTATTTGTTCGGCTAAAATTAAATGAACGAACATGAACAAACCCGGTTCGTGTTCGTTGACAGCCCTAACCTTTGATGCCGCTCGAGAGGACCATTCCCACCATTCTAGTGTTGCGGAAATTCCTCCTTTTTTGGTTTCACCAAATACTACAAGAGATTGAGTATTTTAGAGAGAGAGAAAATAGGAAAAAGATAGTATAAAGCGGGAGAGTATTTCTTTAATTAAGGAAACGGAGTGGAATGAAGAAGGAATGTAATGTAATGTTAGTGTGACAAGTGAAAAAGGAGAGAAAAGAAGGAAACCATCAAGGTTGTATGTTTTCAAAGTTTGGAGGAAAAGGGAGAGGGAATGAAGGGTTATTTGGTTAAAAACTTATCATCCCAAATGTGAGATGATTTGGAAGAAAAGAACTCCCCTCCGTTACCTTCCTTTTCCATCAAACTCAAGAGCATAACTTGATCATTTTTTCCCTTTCCTTTCGATCCATTCCCTTATTTTCCCAACCCTTTCCTTTCTTAAAAAACTCGAGAACAGAGTGTTAAAGATGTGACAGATTAGTTGGGAGAATTTGTTAATCAAGATTCGACAAGGCAAGTATGATTTTATATTTATAATATAATGAATGTCAAATTTACTTTTTATTAGCCTAGCTATACCATGGTTTTCTAGAATCTAATCCGCTTGGTTTTCTAGAAGGAGATTGTTTGTGCTGATGGAAACCGGTAATTATCAATCGGTAGTCTATTAAAAAAGTAAGCTTGTACAAATGTAATCATATATTAAAGGGTAAGTAGAAGAATTTAGAATCATTCATCTGCTTTATATAAAAATAAATAAATTAATGGTTCGACAGGATAGCATCAACTGCTAGAATTGAATCAATCTTTCTTCAACAAGAGGAACTGTCTTCCGCACAATCAGTTTCATTGGAGCCCCTACATGATGAAAACCAAGCTTCAATAATCACCTCGTAAACTCAACATTCGACACAGTAATTATAGTTTTCTACAACAGCTACTTCGGTATTTTAATGGACCGACAACCAGCTCCAACTACTGTTGTTTGGTCATTTAGTGGTAAAGCCACCTCATGGAAGTAGTTTTCCCAACTGATATAGGCGTAATAGAGCTTTTGATAACTAAATTAAGGTTTGTCATGTGAAAATTGCAAGTTTTGACCAAGCACTAATTCATATAACTATCAAATTTCTAACAATCTACTCTTTGATATAGACAGAATAAAGATATCTTGGACCTGAATCCGGCAATCTATGATGATCATGATTATGCCTATATAGATAACTTCGAACTAAAAACTTGAAGATGGCAGTTTCGATACAGTTATGCATGGGTCATGTTGGGTTATTTTTTATCACCGAGCAGTCAAATATGTTGAACTAAAATAATATAATAGAAACTTATAATGAGAATCCAGAATGGCTCAAAAGTCGACTAAAGTATACTTTCGATGCATAAAACCTCATAATTAAAAATAAATTTAAATTGGTTACTGAAATAATTAATTTTTATAACTATAAATATTTCTACTAAATTCAATTACTTTGGACAAAAAGAGTTTATCGACAACTAGACCAGTACAAAAAATATAACTGTTTTAACCAAAATCCAATTTGACCAGTTCCCCAACCCGCTCTACCTGCCCATTTTATTACCTCTATAAAAACTTCCTTAATGAGTAATATTTTGCGATTTTCAAGAGAGTGCAAGCCTGAGAAAATACCAGGGAGGTTGATGCATCTATCGGATTCTAAACTTAAGAACAGTAATTTGTAGTTTACAAAATCAAAACTTTACTTTTTTCCAATGGTTGGGGAGTATGATAATTTACAAGATATGAGTACTCACCTCCCGTGAGCCTATTACTCTGCCTACAAATGGCAGCATAGTGAGAACCAGCTAACTCTACCTGTGCAAATTGCCAATTGGTTGTAAGTTCGGTTGGCTTCTCTAGAGGCACAATTACAATTGCAGAATCCTGTGCACGGATAGATAAACTAGTAAAGTACTCGCATGTTATGTCTGATCGGTAAGAAATTGGAAAAAGAAAATATTGCATGATAAACATAAAGACTGATTGCTTGATTTCAGGATAAAAAAAGAATGGACAGGATATAGAAATTGTAATCGATTAAATGTAATGTGACAGACAAAATAAAGGTATTCAATTACATACCTCAGAATTTGGATCTGCAAGTCTAATAGTAAAGGTGTTGAAAGGAGCGCCTGAGAAGCCTCTTCCCAATGCTTTAACATAAGCTTCCTATAATTTATTTATTGATTAGAAAAAAAGAAGACTTAGCAGAGAAAAATATTATATGTTTGTATCATACATATCAAAACATACTCCCCAATTCTAAATTTAGAATTAGACATTCAAAAGAATGCAAAGATTGAGGATACATGTGAGTGACAAAGCTAGATGAACTGTATCATATTAAACTAAATCAGGCTATGACATGGAAGCTTATTTTCAAGATGAAGTTTGTTTAAGGAACAAAGGAAGTGAGATAAATCTATCTAAGAATATTAGGATATAATTATGAATAAATAACAAACAAGAAAAAATGGCGGATGCAAATGATTTTCAAAATGCGTAATTTATTTTTAAAAAAATTAATAACAAAGTAATAATAATAACATACGTAATTTTGAAAACAATTTTTAAATGTTTGACATAGCAAAACAATCCTTGAATAAAAAAATTTAGAAAGTTTTTGAAAATGCGCACTTTTGGACAAAATGTGTCAAGTAAAAGATTTCCGTAACTTACATTTCCACAATCTGTTTAAATTTGATAAGACACATAAAATACAGTTTTTTTTCTTTTGCATTTCTTAAAAAGATAGTTGGTTTGCAGCGAGAAAAACCAAGTACAATGGTTTAATAGATTAAGGGTGTCTAGTATTTGGATGCAATTTGAGAAAACCGAAATATGAACAGAGCAAAATTCGAATGATAAGATTTGAATTAGTTTTTTGGTTTTCAAATCAGTTTTGAACCCTATTCGAGATTTCGAATTTTTAAATTGGTTTCAGACTGAAGTAGGAATCTCTTAAAATTGTCACCACCCAATCCGAAACTCATATACATATAAAATAAGATACATACACACATATATTGCCAAGAGAAGAGCAATGCATAGCCTTTAACTGATTGACTGATTACTTTTTCACGGCCCAAAGTTTCATAATGAAAAATTGAAAAGGAATACTCAATGTCCTGTGTATTAACTTCTATTCACAAATATTTTGGGTACTTTACTTAATTGTCTACCGTATTTACAACATGGATCTTTAAGATTTTAATATTTTATAGTAATTTGGCGCGACGACTTTTTTCTCAAAACCGGTTTGCATATTTGAGCATATTACCCAAATCTGCTTAAATCACTTTTAACCAAATTCGAATACTCAAATTCAGGTCAGTTTCATGTGCTTGCATTTGATTCAAGTCGGTTTTTTAATTTGGTATTAAAAAACTCCCAACCCAGACAAGCTGCTTCGAATAATGCGAAGAACCCGAAAACCGACCCTGATGCACCCCTACTGCCTAGATTAGGAAAACTATTTAAAAAAACCTTTAATGTCCATAGTTTAATGAACTGGTGTTGCTGAACTTCAGGGTCTGAAATTGCGCTTAATACTTCCACTTCTTCACGAGAGAAGTACCGTTTGGCAAATGATAAAATATTGTGTTTCATCCTCCTTTGCTTTTCTTCTACATCGATACCTATCTATATAAAAGAAAAATCTAAAATAACTTCGTCAGTAGTTAATAATGAACAATACTTTTATCGGAAATGAGAAAGATAAGTGAACAAACTGGAGAATCAGCAGTCACTCCACATGCTATCAGAGAGGATGTGTGTGAGAGATTAAAATGCAACGGTGGCGCATGCCAATTATCACTCTGTTCCCAAATTACCTATAAACAATTATATGAGTAATTGTCTAATCCACTTTTGAATTGGTAAATTATGTAAAATTGACCAAACAAAACACCAATCTAACCTCAGGTTTCCCATGGGCGTTCTTTCTGAACTCAAGAGACCTTGAGCTGACACGAGAATTTATCTGATCTAGTCATGATCATATCTTGTGTAAGTTCATTATGGTTTATGCATAAAAAAAGAAAAATTAATATGAAAGCATTCTCTCTTCTCATAAATTAGTATGAATAAAATAGAAGGGCTTACATCTAGCTATAGTAGTACGAACAAGTGCGCGTGCTAACAAAGCACTTTTTTGCAGTTCATCTCCACGTATGCTGAAAACATGGTCTTTCTCTAGTGGTGATAAAAGGTCAACATATTGACTTAGTAGAGATTTGCTCTTTACTTCATTGGGTAATACATACCAAAGATGTGTTTCCCTAAAGAAACAAGCTTTCGTTATTAGTAACATTTTGTAGAAAAGAAAAAAAGAAATTAGAATTAGCATCATACATTCGGGAAGGAAGTTGTAAGGGTAAAAAGGTTGAAGAACAAAACATCTTTTGATCAAAGCAATGTATCTTCGTCTTTAAACACAATTTGCAAATAAATGGAAGCATAGATCCTCAAAAAGCATTCTCAAAACACCGCTTCACTCTCTTCAATATTCTCAGCAATCAATAAACAACTGCATGAAATAAAGTTGTAAACTTATTTGACAATCGGTATAATCCGATTTATACAGTAAATGAAATAGGGCAAGTTCATGGCTTTGTTTACTTAATTTGGTTTAGGTATCATTTCCAATACTATGTTTCCTTTATTGTCTTCAGGTATGTATATGCTGTAAAATCTCTTTTTTACCCTTAATAGAAAGACACAACTATATGTGAAATCAACAATTATCAATTAGAGAGTGGGCTTTAGTTAATTGATAACACACATCTATAAGATATAACATGACCAAAACATCTGCGTAAATATACCAGATAATAACAACAACAACATGAAACAATTTGCTCAATATTGTGATACGAACCCATCCCATACTAGGCTCGTATCATGCCATAAGCCCAAGTGTAGAACTCACTCCTTAAAGCCAGCTTGTAGGGGGAGGGGACACCTAGACTTATAAGACACCAACTTAATTTACTTTTGGCAAATGTGGAATCATAACGTATTGCAAGGAAATGTAAGAACAAGAGTTTGTAAGCATGAAAAAGTTTTTAAAATTGAAGAAAATTGTGGACAAGATGACAAGTTTTCACCAAATGCAATAGCTTATAGAGCAAAAACAACAACATTTCAAAATAGGCTAAGAACGACATTGTGTTTTCTAGGTCACTAAACATATGAAAATAAGAGCAGAAACAACATTTTAAAATAAGCTAAGAACGACATTCTGTTTTCTAGGTCACTAAACATATGAAAAGTCAGTCATGTTTATTTCAGAAGAAGAGGCAATGTATATACACATTGGTCATATAATTCTGTAAAGAAGAAACAACCATAAAGAGCCCATTAATCAACAAAACTTGGAATATGTGTATATAGTACCTAAACATGGAAGCGGTGGATCCAGAAAATCATGGCGATGGGGGCACCAATCAATAGGACTTGTTGGATGACATATTGAGACAAATATAATTTTTATAAATGTTAATGGGCTCTTCATGGTTGTTTCTTTTTTACGGAAATATATGACCAATATGTATATACAAAACTTGGAATATGTGTATATAGTAACTAAACATGGAAGTGATGTATCCAGAAAATCATGGCGATAGGGGCACCAACCATTAGGACTTGTTGGATGACATATTGAGACGGATAAATTTTTTATAAATGTCAAAAACGGGTTGGACCGTATTGACCTGTAAATTATTTTTGTCCATTCTAAGAAAAATGGGTGACGTGCTGTTTTATTGCATGTTCTAGGGTAGTTTAAGAAACTATTTCCATCAAGAAAATGGGCTGTTCAATGTTGTTTTAAAAACTCTAACCATTGCTCCGGACTACAAGCCTCGTAATTCAGCCTAACTACCAAACTAAAAGTTCACTGTTATCAATTACCAATGCTCTAATCACAATTATAGCTACTATATGCTAACATATTATTGTAACTTGTTTCACCAAATTGAAAAGGTCAAATCCAGACAATTATAGCCACAATTGGATGCTAACTCACTTTATAATTAGTGATCCCAAACACCCTCTAACACGATTACACATCCTCGTTCAGTAAAACCCAAATTCTTGAATCTTCTATCTGTTACTAATGTCGTTCGTATATTATTGCCCTAATTCTGAAAATTCCCAATCAAGAAGTAAACTTTACATGCTGATATGCTCAATCAACAAGTAACAATCAATTAATCATAATATCGTATAATCTTTGTAATTTCAACCAACTTAAATTATAGGGTTAGAAATTAACCTCAAAATTGGGTGAGAACAGACAAGCGAGCCTATGCAGTTTTTTCGAGTAGGGATGCGATTGTTGTGAGAAATTGAGAACTGACTTTCTGTTGCGATTCACTTTCTTTTGTTGTGAGCAGAGGCCAGTGGAGGCTGTGGAGGAGTTGAGAATTGCTGTTTTGTAGGAGACTCGGAGGCAAATACCAGTGTACGGTGGTGGCTTGGGGGTGGTGGCGAGTCGGGAACAGGGGTTTTCTTTCTTAGGCTGACGGGAGTGGGCGTAACGGGGTCTGTTAGTAAGTTCTTTTTCGAGCTGACTCGAGCCGATGAGCTCGACTCTCAAACTCGCAGCTTGGTACTTGACTCAAACAGGGTCAAATCTCATATTTTAAGTTCCATATTGTGAGATGTGTTGAGGATTTCGAGCTCTGGTTGACTTCACTTGTTTATGTTTTAGCATTGCTTAGCATTGCTTAGCAAAATAAGTATTGATGATTTGATTCCAACAAAAAAAATGTATTTGCAATAGCATAAAAATAATATAACAAAGTACATTTAATCGAGCTGAATCTAGTGTTTACAGTGATCCTCAAGATCTTTAATTCAAGTCTGGTAATGAATAATATATAGATTTAGAAGTAAATTTAAATGGTATGTGAGCTCTATTGTACAAAGAAAAATAAGATATTTTTACCCTAACAATATCATAGCTAGATTTAAATCTTACGTTTATAACATCGAGTTAGAGTTTACATAACCTTTTTTGATCAATACTTTGATGCAAAAACAATTAAGGTCTAATAATCTACTAGCCCTAAAAAAACAAAAACAAAACTATTATTACAGTCTAAAGTTGTAAATTCAAATCCAATAACAACAATACTAAACTCATTTACATGTGCAATCATTTCACCTGTGTAATAAAAAGTAAAAAAATTCTATATTTCTACTTATTCAAAAACGCACTAAAGATACTTGCAACAATAAGCATACATGTCAAGACTTCAATCGCACAATTGTGAAGTTTGGAAATGTGAAGATCATTCAAAGATCAGAGTTGAGTGAGGTGTTGGAGACTCGGAGGTGATGTTTTTTCATTTTTGCGTAGCCTACATTGTCATATTGTCAATGTTAGAATTTGAAGTCAAGACTTTAAGAAGACAAGTAATCGAGAGGAAGTGAATAACTAGAAAGAAAAACTTGAATTATGAAAAATAAATTCTTGATTTTACATTTGTACCGTTTAGGCTTTTACCTATTTCTTGTGAATAGGTTTATTCCCAAAAAAAAGTTTGGCAGTTGTTTAATCTTTTTGCTTTTACATGTTACTTATTCTATATCCTTATAATATTTAAATATCTTATATTATCTGTGTTTCTAAAAAAAAGTAAAAAGTGGTATATATAAAACTTCATTATAATTGGTTTTTCAAATACATAATTTTAAAAAATTTGTATAACACCATTTCACCGTTAGGTAGGAGTGTTCAAAACCGGATATCCGAAATATCCAAAATTTTCAAAAACTTGTATTTTTTATATAATTTTTTTAAAATATAATTATTAAATAACTATATTTTAAACTTTAATCACCAAAAAATAGCTAAAATATGCTTAAAAATGAAAAATACTTGTATATAAACCTATATGTAACACCAAAATCTCAAGCCAAATTTTTTTTTTAAATCGCTGCGGAAGCGTTTTCTAATTTCATTTAAACAAACACCCACAATGTACAAAGTACCATTTACAAAATACTACATCAAGTTGTGTTACAAAATGTTTATAAAACACGGCTCGTCTCTTCTCAAAACACAATATCAGAGCGTTGGTCAAATTCCCCTTCCCACAAACACAGC
>JAUEJL010067875.1:0-17114 GCA_032274825.1 Drosophyllum lusitanicum | reverse complement strand
CTCGAGATTAAGATGAGACCAGGATGATCATTGTTATGAAAGAACAGTGGATGATCTATTGAGTTTATATCCTCAACGTTTTCTGGTACAGGCATGATGAATTTCGGAGTAAATCAGATGCAGAGAAATGTTGAGACTATCAGATGAAGCGGAAGAACAATGAACTCTAAGGATCGATGAGCATCTTTGATGAATTTATCAGACGAAGCTCTGATACCATGATAAAATTGTAAGTATTTAGAGAGAGAATGTGTAATGGAGTATATTCTCATTAGTTAAAGAAAAGAACTGTACATCATGTATTTATATACATCAAAGAGAGCTAAACAGACTAACAAACTCACTAACTGCTTCTAACAAACTTGACTGAATAATTACATGGTGTTAAGCTTTTATTGTGTAGGATACGTAAACTGTGGAGCCCATGTCTTTGAACACAATTAGTGTTTGAAGTAATGTTGCTGTCATGATGTACATGTATATCAATATGTTTCATTCAGAGGCAGTAATCAAACATGCTAAATGCTATACGATTCAACATTCAGCGCTGAATGGTTCCATTAAGCAGCAAACAAACAACCCCTAACTGATTACAAGTGCGTAACTAATTGAGTAGTTTTGTATATTCATCTTCTATGCTTGCTTATTGTTTGGCACATAACAATCCCTCTCCCTAATGATGATTCTTGTCCTCTACAAATCTACAAAGTTAGAAACTTGCGTTGAATTTCAGTTGCTAACTCCCAAGTAGCATTCATTTTGCCTATCTTTTGATCAAACTCTTTAATCGGTATCTTTAGTTATAACCTTTCCTCGTTACAAAAAGGTTATTAGCCTGAACTTGGAGGAGTGTGGCATTTTTTAACTTGGAGGAGTGTGGCATTTTTTAACTGAGACACACGGAGAACCGGATGAACTTTGCAATCAATTCCAATTTATAAGAAAATTCACCCACTCTAACAATGATTTGGAAAGGCCCATAGTAACGAGAAGACAATTTGTGTTGCTTGTGCAATCGCAAAGTAATTTGTTGATGGGGTCGCAATTTCACAAACACCCACATGCCCACATCAAATACACGATAACTTCTACTTTTCTCGGCCATAGATTTTATACGATCTTGGGTTCGTTTAAGATGAAATTTAAGCAAAGCAATAGAATTTTCTCTAACTGTCAATGTACGATCAACCATCCCTACCATGGAATCACCAGTGACATACGACAAATGGGTTGGAGGTGGTTGACCATAAAGAACTTCAAAAGGGGTTGTTTGAATTGACGTGTGGAATGTGGTGTTATACCGGAATTATGGTAGCGGCAGCATTGAACCCATTGTTTGGTAACATTTCGTTTGTAACATTCCAAACTTTTATTTACAATCATTGTTTGCCCATCCGTTTGTGGGTGATATAGGAGGTTAAGAGATGCAAATGAAGTCCCAACTTAGAAAACAAATCTTTCCAAAAATTACTTAAGAAATTATCATGATCACTTACAATAGTCTTAGGAAGACCATGAAGTCTAAATCTGATCCAAAAAAATATGAGCAACTTGACTTGCAGTAAATGGGTAAGCTAAAGCCATAAAATGGGAGTATTTGCTCAAACAATCAATTACTACCATAATCATTGTTTTTCCTTGTGATTTTCGTAGACCTTCAACAAAATCCATAGAAATATCAGTCCACAGTGTTGTGGAACTTGTAATGGTTGTAAAAGCCCAGGGTAAGCAGCCAAATCCGACTTGTTCTTTTGACAAGTGACACACTCTTGAACCCAATTCTGTACATCTCTTTTAAGTCCCTTCCAATACAGAAATGAAGCCAATCTTTTCAAAGTAGCACTCATTCCAGAGTGTCCTCCAATTGCTTCAGCATGATACATTAAAAATAACTTCTTTCGTAACTCAATATCATTACCAACATACAATTTACCTTTCCTGCGAACAACACCATTTCTCCACTCGTATTTCCAGTTAGAAAAAAATGATTGTTGTAGTTTCTGAATCATCTGTTGGACATAAGAATCGTTCACATAGCTATCCTTCACATCGCTCAATAAGGAATTAGAAAGCTTAGTGAATGTCAAACTGCTCAAAGAAATATCTGGTACCATTCGAGATAAAGCATCTGCTATCACATTTTATTTTCCTTTCTTGTAACTTATTTCGGAATCAAAACCCAACAGTTTTGGAAGCCACTTGAGTTGAAAAGGAGTATTAAGTCATTGGTCCATAAAATACTTCATACTAAAATGATCTGTATGGATTTTGAAATGTCTATTTAGAAGATAGCCTCTCCATTTCTCCAAAGCATGGATAATGGCCAATAATTCCTTCTCATAAGCTGACAAGTACTTGTGTTTTTGTGACAATGATTTACTCAAATAAGCAATCGGATGGTCCTCTTGTAACAAAACAACTCCCATACCGATATCTGATGCATTTGTTTCAATCACAAACTCTTTTGAAAAATAAGGGAGTTTTAATATAGGAGCAGAGATCATAGCAGCCTTCAATGATTCGAATGCCTCTTGAGTTGTAGCGTATTTCTTTAACAATTTAGATAATGATTTGCTTATAAGAGCATAATTTCTAATAAAACACCGATAATATCCTGTAAGTCCTAAGAATCCCCGCAATTGTTTAATTGTTTTTAGACTGGACCATTCTTTCATACACTGAATCTTCATCGGATGAGTAGAGACACCTTCTTTTGAAATGACATGACCTAAATACTCAACTTGTTAAGCCCCGAATACACATTTGCTCATTTTAGCAAATAACGTATGCTTTCTTAATGTTTGCAGAATAATTTTTAGATGAGAAATATGATCATCCACTGTAGGGCTGTATACTAGAATGTCATCAAAGAAGACCAATGTAAATTTCCGTAAGGACCAAAAACCTCATTCATAAGAGCTTGGAATGTTGATGAAGCATTAGTTAACCCAAAAGGCATTACAAGAAATATGTAATGTCCTTCATGTGTACGAAATGTTGTCTTAGGCACATAATTATCATCCATTCTGATCTAATGATAACCGGATCGCAAATCCAATTTGAAAAAAAATCACTGAACCACTCAATTCATTAATAAGCTCTTTGATTAAAGGAATAGGAAACTTATCCTTGATGGTATTTTTATTTAATTCCCTGTAATCCACACACATACGTCACGTACCATCTTTCTTTTAACCATAACAACCTGAGAAGAGAATAGACTGTTGCTTTTTCGAATTACTCCAGCTTCCATCAATTCCTTAACCATTAATTCAATCACGTCTTTTTGCGTGTGGGGGTGTCTGTAAGGATGAATGTTGCAAAAACATCATCAAATTCTTTTAACAGTTGTTGAAGCTGTTGTTGACAGCTACCCACCACCTGTTGTTCATTGGTAATTGACATTAAAGTGACAGGGTAAACACACAAAGACATGGCAGTGAGTTGTGGTGTTTTATGTTGGTCCTCAAATGAAATTTACAAAGAAAAATGCCAAAAATTCTTCTATATATCTGAAAATTTCGATACATAAAACCTTGACAAATGATACATATTTATAGTGGTGGTGGTGGCGGTTCTCCAGCAGTTGTCGGTGATTGTCCGTTAGTTAACGGCGACGGACGGTGGTGGTTGGTCGTCGGTAGTTACCGGTGCTGGTGAGGCTTACATATTATCCTATTCTACATAATTTCTACTAAAATACAACTAATAATATTTATACTAAAAAATGTTTAATCAACATTAATTTTGTAACATTCTTCTCCTTAATCTTGATTATGCTGAAGTAGGTCTCTAACTCGGAGTAGTTGTCTCATGATGACGAATCTTGTTCTTGACAATGGTTTTGTTAGTATGTCAGTCTGTTGTAAATCTCCACTGACGTATTCAACTGATATGTCATCTCTTTCGACACATTCTCGAATGAAATGATATTTAGTATCAATGTGTTTGCTTCGTCCCTGAAAGATTGGATTTTTCATGAGTGCTATTGCTGACTTGTTATCCACATAGATTGTGATCTTTTGTTCTTCTTCTTTTGTAATCTTGCTGAGTAATCTTTTTAACCATAATGCTTGCGTTGCTGCTGCTGTTGCTGCAATGAACTTTGATTCGCATGAAGATAATTCTATTGTTCTTTGCTTCTGAGTGTTCTAACTGATAGGTGAATTTCTGAAGTAAAATATTATTCATGTTGTGCCTTTTCCTTCTTGTGTATTGACACCATAACTGCTGTCACTGTAACCTTGTATCTTGTTCCCTCCATCATGTCTGTAGGTTATACCGTAGTTCTTCGTTCCTTTGATGTAATTCAATATCTGTCTGATTGCTTTCATGTGTCGTTCTTGAGGCTTCTGCATAAAACGACTAAATAATCCAACTGGATAACTTAGATCAGGTCGTGTATGTAGTAAATATCGTAAACATCCTATTATGCTTCGATATTAAGTGGCGTCAACATGTTCTTCTTCTGTCAATTTCGTCAGTTTGAGTCCTGGCTGTTGGTTTTTGGTGGCATCTAGAAAAACGCAGCGGAAGAAAACGAGTAAAACAATTTCAATTTTATGCCATCAACACGCCACCAAAATGGAGCAAACTCTAGACAATAGCAATGCAACTCAAAGAACAAGAACAAGGATGAGAAATATACCATATAACTTTTCAAGCTCCTTGTTGATGATGATTGAAACGGAATGGACTTGAGAATACAAAGATGTATTCCTCTATCGGTATCCACACCAAGTTTGGTTTGATCCTTACTTGCTAGAGTGCTTGTGTTCCAACAAGAACACCACCACTATAGAACTAACGTCACTTGAAGATTATGATAGCCTTAGCTTTCTTCCAAGTGTGTATTGAGAGAGATATGAACCAACTCAATGTTGCAAGTTCATATGTTTTGTTACCAAGTGTGAAGAACATTCATGTGCCATATGCAATGTTGCAAGTTCCAACACTGGCTCCATAGGCAATTCATTTGATGTACCAAGGCTGCTCATTTCTAATTTGTTCTTCATTTGATCCTTGAAGGTATCAATATCTTTCTTTGATGTACCTGTGATTATTAAATCATCAACGTATACTCCTACTAACATAGTTTAATCCTTGTTAGTTCTTGTGTAGACTGCTTGTTCCAAAGCACATTTCTCGAAACCAAGTGTCTTTAGTGTCTTCCCATTTGTTGTATGCTGTTAGAGCCAAAACTAACCGAATTGTTTCAATTCGTGCTACTGGTGCAAAAACTTCATCGTAGTCTATGCCGTATTCTTGAATGTATCATTTGGCTACTAGTCATGCCTTGTACTTTAATATCCTTCCATTAGCATATCTCTGTCTTCTATACCCATTTTAAACCAATTGCTTTGTGCTCCTTTGGCAGGTTGGTAAGTTTCCAGGTTTTATTTGTGTTGATGGAGTCTATTTCTGTTTCCATTGCTTGAATCCATTTTTCATCCACTGCTGCTTCTCTAAAATTCCTTGGTTCATCTTCTAACAGCAATAACTTGTCGTTTTCGTCATAGATATCATTTAGTATCTCGTCTGATCTGTTGTAGACATCATTTAAAGGCCTATAACCTCTTGTAGGTGTATGATCAATTCTTTCACGTGTCGCTGAATCTGGTGTATTGGGATTTTCTTCATTTGTGTCGTTATTAGGTGTAACAACATCATCATCTGAGATGTACTGATCTTCTGGAGTTTTATTCTCTATAGTGAAATCAGTTCATTCCGGTCTCTCTAAATCATAATCTTCACTATATTCTTCCTAATTCCATGTATCATCCTCCATGAACTTTATGTCTCGACTGATCCTGGTTCACTGCCCAAATATACCATTCGTATACTTCTGTCATCTAATTTTGTCAAGTGTTGTGATGGTACTTTTGCGTATGCAATGCATCCGAAATTCTTGAGATGATGAAGACTTGGTTTTCTTTCTTTCTGTGCTTCATACGGAGTGACGTCCTCAAGGGATTTTGTTGGAGTACAATTCAATATCAATATGGCATGTCTAACTGTTTCTGCCCAAAAATTCTGAGGCATGTTTGTTGTTTTCATCATGCATCTTGTTGTTGAAAGTATTGTTGTGTTTATTTGTTCTACGACTCCGTCTTGTTGTGGTGAGTAAGATGCAGTTAATTGTCTTGCGATGCCATTGTCTTTGTAGTATTGTAGGAATTCATTTGATATGAATTCTCCTCCTCTATCTGTTTTGAAAATATTTATCTTGATTCTAAGTTCATTCTCCACCCTTTGTTTGAATTCTTTGAAGATTCCAAAAGTTTGATCTTTTGAATCTAGAAAATATTCTCACATGTATCTTGAGTGGTCATCTACTAGCAAGAATATGTATCTTTTGCCTATTGGAGTAGGCGGTGATATTGGACCACATAGATCTCCAAAAACTAACTCTAATGGTACTTCTGATCTTGACTTTGCCTGTTGTGGGAAAGGTGATCTGCTTTGTTTTCCTATTAAGCATATATCACAAATATTTGGAGTATGCTTGATGGGTGGTATACAATAAACCAATTCCTTCGAGCTGATTTTCTTCATTGAATCAAAATTTAAGTGACCTAGTATTGCATGCCATAACCATGCTTTATCATGTAGATTGGCTAGTAAACAAACATGTTTACCGATATCCAAGTTTGCTTTGTATAACCGATTCTTGGATCGCGTAACTCTCAGCAGAATGTTGTTGCTTAAATCATATAGCAATAACAGATCTCCTTCCATGACTACTTTGCAACCATTTTCTGTCAACTGTCCGAGGCTTAGTATATTACTTTTTAAATTTAGGATGAAATATACCTGAGAGATAACTTTTTGTTCTTTATTTTTGCATTCCAACAGTATGAAACCTTTTCCTTTGATTTCTACATATGACCCATCTCCAAAATGTACGTTTCCTGTAATCTTTTCACCAATCTCTTTAAAGTGATATTTGACTCCCGTCATGTTGTTGCTGGCACCATTGTCCAAGTACCAAAGACTTTCGTCCTTTGTGGTCATCTTGTTTAAAACAAAGTTCTTCTTTTATAGAAAAACTGTATGATGTTCTTCAACTGTCGTCATAAGTAGTGTTGGTTACAAATCTTTCTCAATGAGATTTGACTGCTCTTTTTCTTGTACTTTCTGTGGACAATTCCTTGAGTAGTGTCCATACTTCTTGCAATTGTAGCATTGTATTTTACTCAAATCAGAAGTAAATTTCTTCGATATGTTGTCAGTTTCTCTTTTGAAACTGTTTTGAGTGGGTTTTCTATTTTTCCTGTCTGATCTGAATTTGTTGTCCCTTCTTCCTTGTGTGTGGTTAAATCTGCCACGTCCACGTCCTCTGAAAGATTTCCTTCGATCTTCTTGCTGTGTGAACATCAAGCCTTCTTGAGTATCCGAAGATCTTTCTTTCTTATATTTCAATCTTTCTTTAAATGTCTTCAGTCTTCTAATTGCTTCGTCTAAAGACATAATATTCAGATCTGAGTATTGTTCGATGGATGCAACAATCTAAAGGAATCTATCTAGTACGACATTTAATAATTTCTGTACAAGAGTTGATTCGTCATATGTTAATCCCAAACTTGTTGCTTTGTTGATAATACTCGTCAATTTCGTAGTAAATGAATCGATTGATTCATTTTCTTTCATCTGTAACATCTCAAATTCTAATTTGAGTGTTTGTAATTTCGCCTGTTGAACACCGGTGACACCAACATGTCTTATTCTTAAGGCTTCCCAAATTACCTTTGCGGTCTTGTACTTAGATATAAGAAGTAACCGATCTTCCGGTAGTGATTGATAAATATAGGCAATTGCATTTTTATCTTTCCTTTCATCGACTTCGTCTGTCAATTTAGTTTCAATCACTTCTCATAAATTATTTGCTTCCAATATGATTTGCATTCGAAATTGCCCAAGTAGTATAATTTGTTGATTTTAACATCAAGCACTGGAAATGGATTGTAAAACATATTTCCTTGCAAGTTTTGTCTCCTTTTCCACTATCTCTTTCCCTGCATAATTTATAGAATTTTGAAAAAAGTTTAGTTATCTTAATAAATTTTTTTTTACTAAATATAAATATAAATACAAAATCCTTTTGAAAACTTTAGTTCATTTTTAATTTAATTTAAAAGAAAATTTTTCGAAAAAAAATTAGTTTATAAAAGTTTTCCTTTTACTCTTTTTTTAAAAAATATTTATTTTATTAAAAGGGTTTTCTTTAAAAAACAGTTAAAAAGAGATAAGGAAATTAGAGTTTCTATTCCCTTCTTCTTGAAAAAAGAGGGCAGCCCCTAGGGCGCCTCTCTACGGTTGACAAGAACAAAAATGGCTTCTTATATTTGGCCGGTTTGCAGTGCCGTGAGTGGCGGTGATCGATGGTGCTTCATTTTTCTGCAAGTCGAGTCTATCTCGGCTTTGTTCGGTGGTCTTATACGACCGATCTGTTGTCTTCTTTGGAGACGGGTCTCCGATCAATTCCTCCGACGAGGTAAGTCCCCCTTTTCCAATAAGGGTGCCGGATGGCGGTAGTTCGTTCAACGGCCACCTCTAGGTATCCAAATGTTGGATCTCCGGTGAGATTTTAGGTTACTATTCCGGTAGATGATGAGAACCTTGGTACACAACCAAAGCTCTGATACCAAATGTTGGTCCTAAAATGAAATTTACAAAGAAAAATGCCAAAGATTCTTCTATATATCTGAAAATTTTGGTACATAAAACCTTGACAAATGATACATATTTATAGTGGTGGTGGTGGTTGTTTTCCGGCGGTTGTCAGCGATTGTCCGTCAGTTGACGGCGGCGGGCAGCGGTGGTTGGCTGTCGGCGGTTACCGGTGGTGGTGAGGCTTACATATTATCCTACTTTACATAATTTATACTAAAATATAACTAATAATATTTATACTAAAAAATGTTTAAACAAGATTAATTTTGTAACATTTTAGGCTTAAAATCATAAGAGCTTTGCTTCCTCTACGCTTGCTTATTGTTTGGCATACTACACTAACTTGTTACAAATTAGCTCATGGTCTTTACCAAGGGAATAAATTAACCTTGATTTATATTATCATAATTTATAAAGTTGAAAAGATTAAAAGTATATGTAATTATTTATTATCTAAGTATTTTTTTTTTGAAAATCCAGTTCAGGTTAATCCGATCATCTGAATAAAAAAATCTTAGGGAGTGTTAAGTTGTGAAAGAGTTTTTTTTAAGGGTAAGTCTTCATTTATTAGAAAATATGAAACATAAGTTAAGATCAAAGATTGAACACCTCCTCCACTCTCCCACCACATCTGTGCTAGTTAGGTTACATTATCTTTGAATTAGGAATCAGGATTTTTGAAGATCTAAGGTTTGGGTTTCTTGATCACCCTTGTTAAGGTTTCAAATCTTACATGTTTATAACTCTATCTCCATCGTGTGAATCAAGATTTTATAGTTGGTTTTAAATTCTTTCATGTTTAGGGTGTCTACACGAATACACCATAAAAGATTGATTCATATGTGATTTATTCATGGATGAGTTTACATAACATGGTTTAGTTGTGATACAGGGTGAGGGTTAGCCTAAGAAGGGGTAGTCGAAGATGAAGGATTGGCCGAAGATGGAGGGTGATTGATAATCCTCTTTAATTTCCTCAAATGGCTTACGGATAAGTTGTTTCATCAAACACCACTTTTTAGGTGATTTATTTTCTTAACACTTAAATATCTTAACAAAAACATTTATTCTATACATCTTATATATGTTCATGGTTATTTATGTAAACATGTATATCAATTGGATTAAATTAAAAAAATTCAAATTTGATTATAAAGAAGCTTTACAAAAGATTTGATGATGATATTATGTATGAATTTTTTATTTCTCATAAATTTACTTCTCCTTTAAGAGATTTTATATCCCCTCGTATGTTTTATAATTGTTCTACTATATATGTTAATACTCTTTAACACCATAAATATTAAAAATTTACTTTAATCATTCCCGTATTTATACATATTAATATATTAACCGGAATACCGGATTTCTTTTGTATAACCATATAAAAGATTTTATAAATGTATTAAAGATAAATAAATTATTTTATCAAATCATATACAATTAATCAAATGCATTAAATTTTATGATATTTAAGATTTAATTATTTACAAATATGTTTTAACTAAAATATGTTAAGTAATAAAATGATGTATACTATAATTATTTCTATAAAAAATTAAAACCTAAATAAAAAAGCTGGATATATTGAAGTAAAATCTGGATGTATTTCAAGCATTTAACAAGCACCGTATCATCAAGATTCTGGTTTCTAACAACACGGAGAGTTATTGTGAGAATGTATATTTCTAACAGTAAGAAGAATGGTCAAAACCGTATGAATTATTATTAGGAGAGATTGACCTTTTATACAGAGAATACAAATGTATGTATGTTATATCTATAGCTAGCTAACTATAAATAACAAAATCATCAACAAACTAACTAACTAACTAACTAAACGTGTGTAAGACTTAACATATTTAGATGAGAATGAGAAAGTAAATCTTAAACCATCCATTAAATGTTGATCTATTAGATCTTATGGTTATAATTCACCCATCGCAATTTATGGTTGAGTTTTGAATAAATTAAAAGACCAAACGTAAACCATCCGATCAAATATATAAATATCCATTCTCATTTGAACCTCCGACTCTAACAATAAATATATATAAAAGAGAAATTTAAAAGTTGCATATAAAAATAAGGTTTTAAAGTGCAATATATACAATCGCATTTGAGTAAAAGTTGAAATAATGCAACCGGTTCAAATAGGGGAATAGAAATAGAAATTATTAAGGCAATTCCAAAGAATTTCCATTGCTTTGAATGTTGGTTGTTTTGAATCATTAGGAATACATACACAGATAAGAGGCACAGAATCAACTCAGTAAAAAGATAGCTTCTTGCAATCAAGATGCAATTTGTTGCCCTAATGACTAAAGGTTCAGAAGAAACCTATACCTGTAAACAAAATTTCTCAAGGTTCCCTAATTGATTCTTGGGTTTCATCTAGACCGTAAACCCGGAATATTTTTTAACCCCATTTTACCAAGAACGAGTTTGGGAATTGCAGGTGGATTATCGAGCCCCATGCTTCGGCTAAACTCATTTGCAAGCTCCACAAGCCGGTATTTGTCCTTTCCAATGGTCTTATTTGAGTTGTAGTACCCAAGCCATGCTTGGTATGCAGATTCTTTGTTTTTCATTTCCACATTACACAATGCCTTATCCACCTGTACATGTTTTCAGATTGACAAAACTAAAGTCAACTTTTGACTTATACGGGTCAAAACATATAAAACCACGAGAAAGATATAGTCAACCTTTTTCTTTGTATCAGGATCTACCAAAGGTAATTCGGATTTCGAAATCGGCAAATCTTTAAGAGTAGACAAGAAGAATTGTTCCCAGGGTGCTAGCAACAGTATCCCTTGCCCTTCCTTCCCTTTACGTCCTGTTCTTCCTAGCCGATGAATGTACTGAGCTTTATCAGCCGGAACCCCAACCTGCAACATGGGGTGGGTCAGATTTTACAGGTCAAAATGGGTTACTTTTGAATATGGATCAAAACTTGATAACAACATGATACCTGAATAACGAGTGTTACATCCGGATAATCAACTCCTCGTGCAGATACATCAGAAGTTACCAAAATAAGACCCTTTGACTTCCTGAACTCGTCTGAAACCCGAGTTCTGTAACTCTGTGGTTTTCTGGAATGGATTTCTCGCACATTCAAATTGAGCTCGCCAAGTAGGTCAGCTACGAGTTTTGTGACCATTGCAGTTGTGCAAAACACAAGAACCTGTATATAGATATCATAGACTCAGCTGTCGATTACAAAGAAAACACGATAGTTATTAAGATCTTACAAGCTAAAGAGTTCAGACCTTATAGTCGGCATCATCTGCAATATGATCTTTTAAGAGAGTATATAATACTGAAAATTGTCTGTCCAGCGGAGCAATTAAGTGCATTTGTTGGACCTAAATAAAATAGAAAAGATTAACTGTGGGTGACTATAATAAATTACCTAACAAACATTTTATAGAACCATCCAAATAATATACCTGTGTGTGTGTCTCTTCACTACCTTCCCGGACAGTGTTGATATATTCATGGTCTCTTTTTAAAGCAATATGGCAAATTTGGCGAACCTTCACGACCGAAAATACTTTTTAATCAATTTGCAAGCAATATGTCACAAGGAAACACTATTAAAAAAGGAAGAAAATTAAACCTCGGGTGGGACTGTGGCAGAAAATAGAAGCGTTTGTCTCTGTTTTGGGACGGCTGCAATGATCTTTTCGATGTCTTTACGAAATCCCATGTCTAATAAATGATCAGCTTCATCAAGAACCAAAACTTTAACACCCATCAGCCTAGTAGCAAATCCAGCTGTATTTTCAATATGATCTTTGAGCCTACCAGGTGTCGCTACAAGGATCTAAGAGTTTATTCAAGAAATGATTTTAGTTATTCTTTGTCTTTTTCTGAGATTTAACATGCTTATTGAGGTTTCATCTTTTAAAAACAAAAACTAAATAGCAAATATTTGATTCAGAGCAATAGCTGACCTGGCATGGGCTTGCTTGCATACGTTTTTGTTCTAGAGCAAGTCGGGTGCCACCAATGACAACTTGAACACCAATGGAAGGATGATATTTCACCAATTTGTTAGCCTCCATGGCAGCTTGACTTGCAAGCTCTCTAGTAGGGCATATGACAAGGACCAGAATTGGAGGTCGCTTTTGATCACGACCGACAGCTGGCGATTTCACAACAACTTCAATTGATGGGAGCTGAAATTTATATATTTTAGAAAAACAATACCTTTTTAATATAGCGTGCCATTTTCGGAAAGTTAATGTTAAGACCACAAATCACAAATTGGGTTTACAAAGTTAAGTGGTTGTGTCTTACCAGGAATGCAACGGTTTTTCCAGTGCCTGTTCTAGCCTTAGCCAGCACATCCTTTCCTGGAAAGTTAAATCAATTAGAATAAGCATCATTCTCTACAAAACTTGAAACTCAAATGAACTATTACTCCTGTCACCAAAAACGAAGGTCTGCTTAGACTTCAGAGGTCAAATTCTAGTTCATGTCAAACCAGGATTCAAACCCCTTTTGTTATAAATTAACGCCAAACCTTATATGTATTTTCTTATGAAGCTTTATATAGTTATCAATATATAATGAATGGTTCCCATACCCCGCATATGCGGGATTAGGCTCAGTTGTTGTTGAATATATAATGAATAGTTGATGAAGAAAAGTCTTTTTCTGACTTTCAAGGTCCTATCGTGGATATAAGGGTATATAGATATGAAATAAGCATATACCGGATTACTGAACTATTTAGACTCCTCAAATTTCATACTACCTTTGTAAATACGAACCTTTAAGAATGACAGGAAGTGTTGCCTCCTGTACAACAGTCATCTTTTCATAGCCAGCATCTTTTATTGCTTTCAGAGACAGAGGTGAAACTGCACATTGGTCAAACCTGTGGAAAGTTCAGATGCATTTTTACTCCGGGAACACCAAATCTTACTCATTAGTTTGTGGCAGGAAACATCAAATCTTTGATAGTTCCAAATCCAAATGGACCAGTTTCTAAATACTAAGTATGTTTCTAGAAACACCTCATGATGGATCAATCAGCCGAGAGATACAAAACATATTAAGTTAATTACATAAGTTCAGTATCATACAAAAACTATGACAACTTACCTCGATTCACTTAAATAGGATTCAGTTCCATCAGGTGAGATTCTAGGTGGTTTTGATGCACCATTGCCGGGTTGACTCTTCCCTAAGACCCCATCATCCTCAACATCTTCATCATCGTCGTCATCATCATCATCATCATCATCATCGTCTTCATCACTGATCAGTTCTCTGAACTTATTCATTATATTCTTTTGTCCTTCATCATCTTCATCTTCATCTTCATTAGACACCATGAAGCTTCCTCTACTCATGCTTTTACCCCCTCTTTTTGACACAACCTCATCATTATAACTTTTTTTCCCTTTACGCATAGAATCAACAGAATCCCGATTTCCCCTTCCCTTGTTCGAATCACGAGAAAATCTATCATTTCGTTTCTCCAACTCACCTCCAAATCGTCCTCGCCCTCTCGAATCACCTGAACCCCTCCCTCCTCTGCCATTTTCGATACCATTCTCTCGTCTGCTTCCAAATTCACCACCAGACCGCCCTTTTCCCCTTGAATCATGATTAGATGAACCCCTATTATAACCATCAGAATCATTCTCTCGTTTCCTCTTCACAGAACTCTTACCACCCCTCCAATCATCGTCACCGTCATCGCTATCGCTATACAATCGAGATTTTTTAAACGAATCAGATTTCAACTCACTAACCCAGTCACTTAGCTCAGCTTCATCTTCAATTAAGCTCTTGGCGGATCGACCTTCAGAGACGTTCCTAGACGCCCTAGTTGAATAGTCTAACTGCGATTGAGCTATCAAATTAGGGAGCCCTAATTTCTTAGATGATGAAGAGAATGACTGGTACTTGAGTTTGTGAGGAAATACACGAGCGAAAATCTCGTTTCTCATTCCCTTTGAGACTGATGGGTTGGTCTTCATGAAAGATGAGTTGAGGAGACGAAGGTGTGGCAATATAAAGAATTTGAAGTGCATGCTACGGTGGAAGAACACGGAGAATGTTGCCGGAAAGTTAGTTATAGCGGCGGGAGATCGATGAGTTTTTTAGAGGAAAGACGTTGAGAATAGGGTTTAGGCCCTCTTCTGCAGAATGGGGTTTAAGGTGTCGACACTAACGCCTGTTCTCGAGTTTTTTTTTTTAAGGAAGAAAAGGAATGGATTTGGAATGAAAGCTTTAAAAATGTGTTTTTGAGTTTCACTTTGGGAAGGAAAGGAAAGGAAATGGAGGGATTTGGAGGGGGAATATAGGCTTATTTTGATGTCAAAACTATCCTCTCAAAATTGGGATGATTTGAAAGGAAAGGGGCGTAAAATTGAAGTGAAAAACATAAGTTTAAGGAAAAAAAAAGCATAATATTTTACCATTTAAAATTATTTATTTTTATTAAGGGTAATTTACGAAAAATCATAAATATTTTTCTTTCCTTTCAAAATTAACTAAACTTTTTTTTCAAAATTTTTTCCTTCTTCACTTAAAATATTTGTGAAATACAAAACTTTTTTATTTCTTTTTAAATTTCTTTTTTTCTTTCCAAATTAAAACTTCGAGTCACAGTGTAAAAGTGTTTGCAACTAGCTGTACCTTGATTGAGCAGAAATAAAAAAAAACACAAACTTGAGTAGTTCATCTGTTGATGGACCAGAAACACACATTGAACAAAAAAAAAAACCCTATTCAAGCATAACCAGGGCAAATGTGGATAGACCAGAAACAAAAACCAAAAAAAGAGAAGCACCCGAGCAGGAGACTCACCGTAGGAGGAGCGATGGAGGCTACGGCTCTGGAGAGTCGTCGGAGATGGAGACGGACCTAAGGGCTATTGCAGGCTCTGGAGAATGAAACGAAAGATGAGGGATCGACTAGGTTTTACAGTGGAAAAAGATCACGTAAGGGTAATGTAGTAATATTCAATAATCCCTCTTGAAATTCATTTTTCAATATCCCCTCTTGAAATTGATTTCAACAAGGATTTTTTTTGTTGCAACGGGATTTTTAAAATTGAATTTTTTATGAATAAAATATTGACAAAACAAAAATATAAAACTAACAAATAAATGTAAATATCTGAAATTCAATGGTTAGTTTGATTTTATTTATTTGGAATGTTTTGTATCACTTTATGTCATTTTATTATAAATGGAAGATGGAAAAAATGCATGCTTCTAATCGATTAAAATACACGACTAATTTTCTTGTTAGAAAAGTTTTTAAGTCCAAATTAATTAAAACATTTTTTATTATTTTGTCAAAGAAATAGAAGATAACAACTAAAAATAAATCTTTGCTAGAAAAAATCATCTGTAAAACTTAATTGAAGTTAAAATCTCTAAAACACAAAATTTCATCAGTAAAATAAGTATTTCCATAAAATTGTTTGCGCCGCATGTTATCTATAAGTTTTATGGTAAACTTAAGTGTGCTTATTAAAATTTAGAAATCTTTGGGGGCTACTATTGAAATATGAAAAGAAAAACGTAGGTTAGTATTGAAGAAATGTGAAGGAAATATGAAGGGAAAAACACATGACGGAAGAATTGAACACCTGAATTACCGAAAGTAAATACACACCTTGACAATCCATCTTTGGGGGTTATCAAACTCTTTTTTTCTGATAAATATAAGGTATATATAATTACACGTACGTCGCCTTGCAACAGGGATTTTAAACATAAACATTTTTACAGTGATATTTATAAAAAAAAGGTTTAAAAAGTTATATTTGTTCATCATCCCATATTTTTTTGGTTGTGCTTGTTCATTATTTGTTATCTCTAAAAGATCATGTAAAGACATCTTTAATCTTTAATATATATTAAAACAAAATAGGGTTATAATTCATCATTCTATTTTAAGAATTTTTTTCACCAATCATCCTCTTTAATTTCTGAAAAATATTTATTATTTATTTCATCTTGAAATACAATAATCAAAATATTTACAAAAACTTAAAATATTCCTTTTGACATATTACATGGACGCAATCTTAAGGTTTTGTTGTTATGTAATTACTTGACGCAATTTTATGAAATTGAAAAGTGTTTTCTATGTGATTATATTGTTTTATCATATTTTATATTTCTATATATGTTTTACAATTATTTTACTATACATGTTAGTACTCTTTAACATCGTAAACAAATTAAAATTTATTTTAACCATCTTTATTTTTATACACAGAGTGTTAAGATAGTGTATATGAGTAAAACCCAATATCATTAAAGACAAATGTTTGTAGAAGGGGGAGTTGAATACAAACTTTAGCTTTTGAAAATTAAAGACACGCTGATATACTTTTATATAATTCTTATTGATTATGAATCAAGAATTACATGTACTAGAAGCGGAAATTCTAAGTACAA
>JAUEJL010067864.1:0-17117 GCA_032274825.1 Drosophyllum lusitanicum | reverse complement strand
TATTGAAAATGAGGATTAAAAAATTAATCTTCTAAAAAACAAGGACGAGAGTTTTAATAATTTTCTAAAAACAACGTCGAAGTAGATTTCATTAGAATTTAATATATTAGTTTCGTTTAATAAAAGAGGATTGGGTAAATTTAATGAATAATGAGTTAAAGAACTTTTAGACGGTCTTTAAAAAATAGGATGAATGAGGATTAAAAATAAGGATAAAGGAGATTTGATGAAAAATATATAAATGAATTTTGCTTAATAAATGAAGAGGTAGTAAATTTGATAAAATAAATGAGTTAAAATTTTGAGGCCCTTTTTAAAATGAGGATGAAATACAAAAGTTAAATTTTCAAAAAACGAGTATGGATTTGATGAAAGACTTAATAAATAAATCTAATTTAATAAATTTGGAAGAGGAAATTTTTTTTAAGATGAGTTAAAAAATTTTGAGACACTTTTAATTAGGAGTATAAAAACGATGGTTGATGAAAAATAAGTAAAAGAATTTCGAGACGGTTTTGAAAAAAGGGTCTTAAGATAGTATTGAAATTTGAACTTTTAAAAACGAGATTGTTAAATATTTGGTGAGAAGTGAGTTAGTGAATTTATTTTGGAGTTTTTACTAAAGACGCACAAGCTATTATTAACTTTTAAACAACGAGTAGAAAGGAAATTGGATGAAAATTTTAATAAATGAATTTTGTTTAATAAATGAGGATGGGGTAAAGATAAATTTGATGGCAAACGAGTTAAAAACTTTTGAGACGATTATAAAATGAGGATGGAAAAAATAAAGTTTAAAAAAAATGAGGAGATAGAGAATATATAAAATTTTAATAAATGATGATAGGTAAATTTGATGAAAAGACGAGTTAGAAACTTTTGAGACGCTTTAAAAATAAGGATGAACAAAATTAAGTTTCTAAAAAATGAAGATGTGAGAGATTATATGAAAGTTTAATAAATGAATTTTGATGAAAAATAAGTGAACATTTTTAATACAAATTCGAAAATGAGGATGGAAATCTAAAGTTAAGTTTGTAAAAAACAACGATTAAGGAGATTTAATTAAAAATCTAAATATATTCTTTATTAATAAATGAGGATAAGGTAAATTTGATGAAAAATGATTAAAAATTTCGAGAGAGTTTTGAAAAAAGAGGATAGAAATTTGATGAAAAAACGAGTATGGGGGATATTTGATGAAAAATTTAATAAATGAATTTTGCTTAATAAAAGATGATGAAGTAAAACGATTCTTTGAGAGAGTTTTGTAAATAAGAGGATGAAATTCGATAAAAAACCACGATGATGGAGATTTGATAAAAAAAATCTAAATAAATGAATCTTGCTGAATAAAGGCGGATGAAGTAAATTTAATTAAAAAATAAGAGAGAAAATTTTGAGGCACTGTTGAAAACGAGGATGAATAACTAGAGTTAAATTGAATATATTTGATGGAAAATGAGGTAAAATTTAGTGATAAAGAATTTTGAGAAAGTGTTTAAAAATGAAGCATGAGATAGTATTGAAACAAGAAGTTTAAAAACAGGGTAGTTAAAGATTTGGAGAAATTTGAGTTAACGAATTAATATAGATATTTTTAATAAAAACACACGAAAACTAACAAAGAGGAAGAAGTTTTTAAGAAAATTTTAATAAATAAATTTTTAAATAAATGTGGATAAGGTAAATTAATTAAAAAATGAGTTAAAAGGTTCTAAAACGCTTATTGAAAATGAGGATTAAAAAATTAATCTTCTAAAAAACAAGGACGAGAGTTTTAATAATTTTCTAAAAACAACGTCGAAGTAGATTTCATTAGAATTTAATATATTAGTTTCGTTTAATAAAAGAGGATTGGGTAAATTTAATGAATAATGAGTTAAAGAACTTTTAGACGGTCTTTAAAAAATAGGATGAATGAGGATTAAAAATAAGGATAAAGGAGATTTGATGAAAAATATATAAATGAATTTTGCTTAATAAATGAAGAGGTAGTAAATTTGATAAAATAAATGAGTTAAAATTTTGAGGCCCTTTTTAAAATGAGGATGAAATACAAAAGTTAAATTTTCAAAAAACGAGTATGGATTTGATGAAAAACTTAATAAATAAATTTAATTCAATAAATTAGGAAGAGGAAAAAAAATTTAAGATGAGTTAAAAAATTTTGAGACACTTTTAATAAGGAGTATAAAAACGATGGTTGATAAAAAAAAATAACTAAAATTTTTTTGAGACGGTTTTGAAAAAAGGGACATAAGATAGTATTGAAATTTGAAATTTTAAAAACGAGATTGTTAAATATTTGGTGAGAAGTTATTGAATTTATTTTGGAATTTTTAATAAAGATTATTAACTTTTAAACAACGAGGAGGGAGTACATTGGATGAAATTTTTAATAAATGAATTTTGTTTAATAAATAAGGATGAGGTAAAGGTAAATTTGATGGCAAACGAGTTAAAAACTTCTGAGACACTTATAAAATGAGGATGGAAAAAATTAAGTTTTAAAAAAATAAGGAGATAGAGATTATATAAAAATTTTAATAAATGAGTTTTGTTTAATAAATGATGATAGGGTAAATTTGATGAAAAGATGAGTTATAGACTTTTGAAACGCTTTTAAGAGGATGAACAAAATTAAGTTTCTAAAAAATGAGGATGGGAGAGATTGTATGAAAGTTTAATAAATATTTAGGTTAATAAATGAATAATGATGAAAAATAAGTGAAATGAGTTAATAAATTAGGAAGAGGGAAAAAAAATTTAAGATGACTTAAAAAAATTTGAGACACTTTTATAAAAACGATGGTTGATGAAAAATAAGTAAAAAAATTTTGGGACGGTTTTGAAAAAAGGGGCACAAGAAAATATTGAAATTTGAGCTTTTAAAAACGAGATTTTTAAATATTTGGTGAGAAGTACGTGAGTTACTGAATTTATTTTGGATTTTTTAATAGAAACGCACAAGCTATTATTAACTTTTAAACAACGAAGAGGGAGTAGCTTGGATGAAAATTTTAATAAATGAATTTTGTTTAATAGATGAGGATGAGGATGAGGTAAAGGTAAATTTGATGGCGAACGAGTTAAAAACTTTTGAGACGCTTATAAAATGAGGATGGAAAAAATAAAGTTCTAAAAAAGTGAGGAGATAGAGATTATATAAAATTTTAATAAATAATTTTATTTAATAAAGGACGAAAGGGTAAATTTGATGAAAAGATGAGTTAAAAACTTTTGAGACGCTTTTAAAAGAATGATGAAAAAACTAAGTTTTTAAAAAAATGAGGATTGTAGAGATTATATGAAAGTTTAATAAATATTATGGTTAATAAATAAGTAATGATGAAAAATAAGTGAACATTTTTTAATAGAAATTTAAAAATGAGGATGGAATGCAAAAGTTAAGTTTCTAAAAAACAACGATTAAGGAGATTTAATTGAAAATTTACATATATTCGTTTATTAATAAATGAGGGGATGAGGTAAATTTGATGAAAAATGATTAAAAATTTTTGAGAGAGTTTTTAAAAAAAGAGGATAGAAATTTGATGAAAAAACGAGTATGGGGATATTTGATGAAAAAATTAATAGATGACTTTTCCTTAATAAAAGAAGATGAAGTAAAAAGATTCTTTAAAAGAGTTTTTAAAAAAGAGGATGAAATTCCATATAAAACCACGATTAGGGAGATTTGATAAAAAAAATTGAATAAATGAATCTTGCTAAATAAAAGAGGATGAATTAATTTAATTAAAAAAATTAGTGAGAAAATTTTGATGCACTTTTGAAAACGAGGATGAAAAACTAGAGTTAAATTGGATGTATTTGATGGAAAATGAGTTAAAATTTAGTGATAAAGAATTTTGAGAAAGTTTTTAAAAATGAAGCATGAGATAGCATTGAAACAAAAAGTTTAAAAACAGGGTTGTTAAAGATTTAAAGAAATTTGAGTTAATGAATTAGTATAGATATTTTTATTAAAAACGCATGAAAACCAACAAGGAGAAGAAGTTTTTATGAAAATTTTAATAAATAAATTTTTAAATAAATGAGGATAAGGTAAATTATTGAAAAATGAGTTGAAAGTTTCTAAAACGCTTATTGAAAAGGAGGATTAAAAAATTAATCTTCTAAAAAACAAGGACGAGAGTTAAATAATTTTCTATAAACAACGTTGAAGTAGATTTAATTAAAACTTAATATATTAGTTTCGTTTAATAAAAGAGGATGAGTTAAATTTGTGAATAATGAGTTAAAGTTCGGAACTTTTAGGCGGTTTTTAAAAAATAGGATTAATGAGGATGAAAAATAAGGATAGGGGAGATTTGATAAAAAATATAATAAATGAATTTTTCTTAATAAATGAAAAGTTAGTAAATAAGGATGAGATACAAAAGATAAATTTTCAAAAAACGAGTATGGATTTGATGAAAACCTTAATAAATAAATTTAATTTAATAAATTAGTTAGAGGAAAAGAAATTAAAGATGAGTTAAAAAAATTTGAGACACTTTTAATAAGGAAGTATAGAAACGATGGTTGATGAAAATTAAGTAAAAGAATTTTGAGACGGTTTTGAAAAAAGGGGCATAAGATAGTATTGAAATTTGAAGTTTTAAAAACGAGATTGTTAAATATTTGGTAAGAAGTGAGTTAGTGAATTTATTTTGAAATTTTTAATAAAAACGCACAAGCTATTATCAACTTTTAATCAACGAAGAGGGAGGAGATTAGATGAAAATTTAAATAAATGGATTTTGTTAAATAAATGAGGATGAGGTAAAGGTAAATTTGATGGCAAACGAGTTAAAATTTTTTGAGACTCTTATAAAATGAGGATGGAAAAAATTAAGTTTTAGAAAAATGAGGAAATAGAGATTATATAAAATTTTATTAAATGAATTTTATTTAGTAAATGATGATAGGGTAAATTTGATGAAAAGATGAGTTAAAAACTTTTGAGACACTTTTAAAAAGGAGGATGAACAAAATTAAGCTTCTAAAAAATGAGGATGGGAGAGATTATATGAAAGTTTAATAAATATTATGGTTCATAAATGAGTAATGATGAAAAATAAGTGAACATTTTTTTATACATATTTGAAAATGAGGATGGAAAGCAAAAGTTAAGTTTCTAAAAAACAACGATTATGGAGATTTAATTTAAATTTTAAATATATTCGTTATTAATAAATGAGGATGAGGTAAATTTGATGAAAAATGATTAAAAATTTCGAGAGACTTTTTAAAAAAAAGGATAGAAATTTGATGAAAAAACGAGTATGGGGGATATTTGATGAAAAATTTAATAGATGAATTTTGCTTGGAAAAACAAGATGAAGTAAAATGATTCTTTGAGAGAGATTTTAAAAGAGAGGATGAAATTCGATAAAAAAAACCACGATGAGGGAGATTTGATAAAAAAAACTAAATAAATGAATCGTGCTAAATAAAAGAGTATGAATTAAATTAAATTAAAAAATAAGTGAGAAAATTTTGAGGCACTTTTGAAAAAGAGGATGAAAAACTAGAGTTAAATTAGATATATTTGATGGAAAATGAGTTAAAAATTTGTGATAAAGAATTTTTAGAAAGTTTTTAAAAATGAAGCATGAGATAGTATTGAAACAACAAGTTTAAAAACAGGGTTGTTAAAGTTTTGGAGAAATTTGAGTTAATGAATTAATATAGATATTTTTTTTTAACGCATGAAAACCAACAAGGAGGAAGAGGTTTTTATGAAAACTTTAATAAATAAATGAGGATAAGGTAAATTATTGAAAAATGAGTTAAAAGGTTCTAAAACGCTTATTGTAAAGGAGGATTAAAAAATTAATCTTCTAAAAAACAAGGACGAGAGTTTTAATAATTTTCTATAAACAACGTTGAAGTAGATTTGATTAAAACTTAATATATTAGTTTCGTTTAATAAAAGAGGATGAGTTAAATTTGATGAATAATGAGTTAAAGTTCGGAACTTTTAGACGGTCTTTAAAAATAGGATTAATGAGGATGAAAAATAAGGATAGGGGAGATTTGATGAAAAATATAATAAATGAATTTTTCTTAATAAATGAAGAGTTAGTAAATTTCATAAAAAAGATGAGTTAAAAATTCCGAGGCTCTTTTTAAAATGAGGATGAGATACAAAAGATAAATTTTCAAAAAACGAGTATGGATTTGATAAAAACCGTAATAAATAAATTTAATTTAATAAATTAGGAAGAGGAAAAAAATTAAAGATGAGTTAAAAAATTTTGAGACACTTTTAATAAGTACTATAAAAATGATGGTTGATGAAATTAAGTAAAAGAATTTTGAGACGGTGTTGAAAAAAGGGGCATAAGATAGTATTGAAATTTGAACTTTTAAAAACGAGATTGTTAAATATTTGGTAAGATGTGAGTTAGTGAATTTATTTTGGAATTTTTAATAAAAACGCACAAGCTATTATTAACTTTTAATCAACAAAGAGGGAGGAGATTAGATGAAAATTTAAATAAATGGATTTTGTTTAATAAATAAGGATGAGGTAAAGGAAAATTTGATTACAAATGAGTTAAAAACTTTTGAGACACTTATAAAATGATGATGGAAAAAATTAAGTTTTAAAAAAATGAGAAGATAGAGATGATATAATATTTTAATAAATGAATTTTGTTAAATAAATGATGAGAGGGTAAATTTGATGAAAAGAGGAGTTAAAAACTTTTGAGGCGCTTTTAAAAGGAGGATGAACAAAATTAAGTTTCTTAAAAATAAGGATGAGAGAGATTATATGAAAGTCTAATAAATATTTTGGTTAATAAAAGAGTAATGATGAAAAATAAGTGAACATTTTTAATACAAATTTGAAAATGAGGATGGAATGCAAAAGTTAAGTTTCTAAAAACCAACGATTAAGAAGATTTAATTAAAAATGTAGATATATTCGTTTATTAATAAATGAGGATGAGGTAAATTTGATGAAAATGATTAACAAATTTCGAGAGAGTTTTTTAAAAAGAGGATAGAAATTTGATGAAAAAACGAGTATGGGGGATATTTGATGAAAAAATTAAGAGATGAATTTTACTTAATAAAAGAAGATGAAGTAAAAAGATTCTTTGAGAGAGTTTTTAAAAAAGAGGATGAAATTCGATAAAAATCCACGATGAGAGAGATTTGATCAAAAAACTGAACAAATAAATCTTGCTGTATAAAAGAGGATGAAATAAATTTAATTAAAAAATAAGTGAGAAAATTTTGAGGCACTTTTGAAAACGAGGAATAAAAACTAGAGTTAAATTGGATATATTTGATGAAAAATGAGTTAAAGTTTAGTGGTAAAGAATTTTGAGAAAGTTTTTAAAAATGAAGCACGAGATAGTATTGAAACAAAAAGTTTAAAAACAGGTTTGTTAAAGATTTTAAGAAATTTGAGTTAATGAATTAGTATGGATATTTTTATTAAAAACGCACGAAAACTAAAAAGGAGAAGAGGTTTTTATGAAAATTTTAATAAATAAGTTTTTAAATAAATGAGAATAAGGTAAATTATTGAAAAATGAGTTAAAAGGTTCTAAAACACTTATTGAAAACGAGGATTAAAAGATTAATCTTCCAAAAAACAAGGACGAGAGTTTTAATAATTTTCAAAAAACAACGTTGAAGTAGATTTGATTAAAATTTAATATATTAGTTTCGTTTAATAAAATAGGATGAGGTAAATTTGATGAATAATGAATTAAAGTTCGGAACTTTTAAACGGTTTTTAAAAAATAGGATAATAATTTTCAAAAAAACAACGTTGAAGTAGATTTGATTAAAATTTAATATAATAGTTTCGTTTAATAAAAGAGGATGAGGTAAATTTGATGAATAATGAGTTAAAGTTCGGAACTTTTAGATGGTCTTTAAAAAATAGGATTAATGAGGATGAAAAATAAGGATAAGGGAGATTTGATAAAATATAATAAATGAATTTTGCTTAATAAATGAAGAGGTAGTAAATTTGATAAAAAAAAAAGACGAGTTAAAAATTCCAAGGCTCTTTTTAAAATGAGGATGGGATACAAACGATAGATTTTCAAAAACGAGTATGGATTAGATGAAAAACTTAATAAATATAATTAATTTAATAAATTAGGAATAGGAAAACAATTTAAGATGAGTTAAAAAATTTTGAGACACTTTTAATAAAAGGAGTATAAAAACGATGGTTGATGAAAAATAAGTAAAAGAACTTTGAGACGGTTTTGAGAAAAGTGTCATACGATAGTATTGAAATTTGAACTTTTAAAAACAAGATTGTTAAATATTTGGTGAGACGTGAGTTAGTGAATTTATTTTGGAATTTTTTATTAAAAACGCATAAGCTATTATTGACTTTTAAACAACAAGCAAAGAGGAGATTGGATGAAAATTTTAATAAATAAATTTTGTTTAATAAATTAGGATGAGGTAAAGGTAAATTTGATGGCAAACGGGTTAAAAACTTTTGAGAGGCTTATAAAATGAGGATGGAAAAAATTAAGTTTTAAAAAAATAAGGAGATAGAGATTATAAATTTTAATAAATGAATGTTGTTTAATAAATGATGATAGGGTAAATTTGATGAAAAGATTAGTTAAAAACTTTTGAGACGCTTTTAAAAGAAGGATGAAAAAAATTAAGTTTCTAAAAAATGATGATGGGAGAGATTATATGAAAGTTTAATAAATATTTAGGTTAATAAATGAATAATGATGAAAAATAAGTGAACATTTTTAATACAAATTTGAAAATGAGGATGCTAAGTTAAAGTTAAGTTTCTAAAAAACAACGATTAAGGAGATTTTATTAAAAATTTAAATATATTCGTTTATTAATAAACGAGGAATAGGTAAATTTGATGAAAAATGATTTTAAAATTTTCGAGAGAGTTTTTAAAAAAGAGTATAGAAATTTGATGAAAAAAGGAGTATAGGGGATATTTGATGAAAATTTTAAATAATGAATTTTTCTTAATAAAAGAAGATGAAGTAAAAAAGATACTTTGAGAGAGTTTTTAAAAAAGAGGATGGAAATTCGATAAAATACCACGATGAAGGGGATTTGATAAAAAAACTGAATAAATGAATCTTCCTGAATAAAAGAGGATGAAGTAAATTTGATTAAAAAATATGTGACAATTTTGAGACGCTTTTAAAAACGAGGATGAAAAACTAGAGTTAAATTGGATATATAGGATGGAAATTGAGTTAAAATTTAGTGATAATGAATTTTGAGAAAGTTTTTAAAAATGAAGCATGAGATAGTATTGAAGCAAGATTTTAAAAACTGGGTTGTTAAAGATTTGGAGAAATTTGATTTGATGAATTTAAATTGGATGAATAATGAGTTAAAGTTCGGAACTTTTAAACGGTGTTAAAAAAATAGGATGAATGAGGATGAAAAATAAGGATGTAGGAGATTTGATGAAAAATATAATAAATGAATTTTGCTTAATATATGAAGAGATAGTAAATTTGATAAAATAAAAAAAGAGTTAAAAATTTCGAGGCCCTTTTTAAAAAGAGGATGAAATACAAAAGTTAAATTTTCAAAAAACGAGTATAGATTTGAAGAAAAAATTAATAAATAAATTTAATTTAATAAATTTGGAAGAGGAAAAAAAATTTAAGATGTGTTAAAAAATTTTGAGACACTTTTAATAAAAGGAGAATAAAAACAATGGTTGTTGAAAAATAAGTAAATGATTTTTAATAAAAAAGCACAAGCTATTATTAACTTTCAAACATCGAGGAGGGAGGAGATTTGATGAAAACTTTAATAAATGAAATTTGTTTATTAAATGAGGATGAGGCAAAGGTAAATTTGATGGCAAACGAGTTAAAAACTTTTGAGACACTTATAAAATGAGGATGGAAAAAATTAAGTTTTAAAAAAATGAGGAGATAGAGATTATATAAAATTTTAATAAATGATGATAGGGTAAATTTGATGAAAAGATGAGTTAAAAACTTCTGAGACGCTTTTAAAAGGAGTTTGAACAAAAATTAGTTTCAAAAAAATCAGGATAGGAGAGATTATATGAAAGTTTAATAAATATTTAGGTTAATAAATGAATAATGATGAAAAATAAGTGAACGTTTTTAATACAAATTTGAAAATGAGGATGGAAAGCTACAGTTAAGTTTCTAAAAAACAACGATTAAGGAGATTTAATTAAAAATTTAAATATATTCGTTTATTAATAAACGAGGATGAGGTAAATTTGATGAAAAATGATTAAAAATTTCGAAAGAGTTTTAAAAAAAGAGGATAGTAATTTGATGATAAAACGAGTATGTTGGAGATTTGATGAAAAATATAATAAATGAATTTTTCTTAATAAATGAAGAGGTAGTATATTTGATAAAAAAATGATTTAAAAATTATGTGGCCCTCTTTAAAATGAGGATGAAATACAAAAGTTAAATTTTCAAAAAACGAGTATAGATTTGATGAAAAACTTAATAAATAAATTTAATTTAATAAATTAGGAAGAGAAAACAAAATTAAGATGAGTTAAAAAATTTTGAGACACTTTTAATAAGAGGAGTATAAAAATGATGGTCGATGAAAAACAAGTAAAAGAATTTTGAGACGGTTTTAAAAAAAGGGGCATAAGATAGTATTGAAATTTGAACTTTTAAAAACGAGAATGTTAAATATTTAGTGAATTTATTTTGGAATTTTTAATAAAAACGCAAAAGCTATTATTAACTTTTAAACAACGAGGAGGGAGGAGATTGGATGAAAATTTTGACAAATGAGTTTTGTTTAATAAATGAGGATGAGGTAAAGGTAAATTTAATGGCAAACGAGTTAAAAACTTTTGAGACACTTATAAAATGAGGATGGAAAAAATTAAGTTTTATAAAAATGAGGAGATAGAGATTAGATAAAATTTTAATAAATGATGATAGGGTAAATTTGATGAAAAGATGAGTAAAAAACTTTTGAGACGCTTATAAAAGGAGGATGAATAAAATTAAGTTTCTAAAAAATGAGGATGGGAGAGATTATATGAAAGTTTAATAAATATTTAGGTTAATAAATGAAAAATGATGAAAAATAAGTGAACATTTTTAATACAAATTTCAAAATGAGGATGGAAAGCTAAAGTTAAGTTTCTAAAAAACAAAGATTAAGGAGATTTAATTAAAAATTGAAATATATTCGTTTTCAATAAATGAGGATGAGGTAAATTTGATGAAAAATGGTTAAAAAATTTCGAGAGAGTTTTCAAAAAAGAGGATAGAAATTTGATGAAAAAACGAGTATGGGGGATATTTGATGAAAAATTTAATGGATGAATTTTGCTTAATAAATGAAGATGAAGTAAAAAAATATTCTTTGAGAAGGTTTTTAAAAAAGAGGATGGAAACTCGATAAAAAACCACGATGAGGGGGATTTGATAAAAAAAACTGAATAAATGAATCTTGCTAAATAAAAGAGGATGAAGTAAATTTGAATAAAAAATAAGTGACAAAGTTTTGAGGCACTTTTGAAAAGGAGGATGAAAACTAGAGTTAAATTGGATATAATTGATGGAAAGTGAGTTAAAATTTAGTGATAAAAAATTATGAGGGAGGAGATTGGAAGAAAATTTTAATAAATGAATTTTGTTTAATAAATGAGGATGAGGTAAAGGTAAATTAGATGGCAAACGTGTTAAAAACTTTTGAGACACTAATAAAATGAGGATGGAAAAAATTAAGTTTTAAAAAATGAGGAGATAGAGATTATTTAAAATTTTAATAAACGAATTTTGTTTAATAAATGATGATAGGGTAAATTTGATGAAAAGACGAGTTAAAACCTTTTGAGACGCTTTTAAAAGGAGGATGAACAAAATTAAGTTTCTAAAAAATGAGGATGGGAGAGATTTTATGAAAGTTTAATAAATATTTAAGTTAATAGATGAATAATGATGAAAAATAAGTGAACATTTTTAATACAAATTTGAAAATGAGGATGGAAAGCTAAAGTTAAATTTTTAAAAAACAACGATTAAGGAGATTTAATTAAAAATTTAAATATATTCATTTATTAATAAATGAGGATGAGGTAAATTTGATGAAAAATGATTAAAAATTTTCGAGAGAGTTTTTTAAAAAGAGGATAGAAATTTGATGAAAAAACGAGTATGGGGATATTTGATGAAAAATTTAATAGATGAATTTTGCTTAATAAAAGAAGATGAAGTAAAAAAGATTCTTTGAGAGAGTGTTTTAAAAAAAAGGGTGGAAATTCAATAAAAAACCACGATGTGGGGGATTTGATAAAAAAACTGAATAAATTATTCTTGTTGAATAGAAGAGGATGAAGTAAATTTCATTAAAAAGTAAGTGGCAAAATTTTGAGGCACTTTTAAAAACGAGGATGAAAAACTAGAGTTAAATTGGATATATTTGATGGAAATTGAGTTAAAATTTAGTGATAAAGAATATTTAGAAAGTGTTTAAAAAGGAAGCATGAGATAGTGTTGAAACAAGAAGTTTAAAAAAGGGTTATTAAAGATTTGGAGAAATTTGAGTTAATGAATTAATATAGATATTTTTAATTAAAACGCACGAAAACCAACAAGGAGGAAGAGGTTTTTATGAAAATTATAATAAATAAATGAGGATAATGTAAATTTATTGAAAAATGAGTTAAAAGGTTCTAAAACGCTTATTGAAAATGAGGATCAAAAAATTAATCTTCTAAAAAACAAGGACGAGTGTTTTAATAATTTTCTAAAAACAACGTTGGAGTAGATTTGATTAAAATTTAATATATTAGATTCGTTTAATAAAAGAGGACGGGGTAAATTTTAATGAATAATGAGTTAAAGTTCGGAAGTTTTAGACAGTGTTTAAAAGTTAGGATGAATGAGGATGAAAAATAAGGATGTAGGAGATTTGATGAAAAATATAATAAATGAATTTTGCTTAATAAATGAAGAGGTAGTAAATTTGATAAAAAAACAAGTTAAAAATTTTGTGGCCCTTTTTAAAATGAGGACGAAATACAAAAGTTAAATTTTCAAAAAACTAGTATGGATTAGATGATAAACTTAATAAATTAATGTAATTTAATAAATAATAAAGAGAATTTTTTTTTAAGATGAGTTAAAAAATTTTGAGACACTTTTAATAAAAAGGAGTATAAAAACGATGGTTGATGATAAACAAGTAAAAGAATTTTTAGACGGTTTTGAAAAAGGGGCATAAGATAGTATTGAAATTTGAACTTTTAAAAATGAGATTGTTAAATATTTAGTGAATTTATTTTGGAATTTTTAATAAAAACGCAAAAGCTATTATTAACTTTTAGACAACGAGGAGGGAGGATATTGGATGAAAATTTTAATAAATGAATTTTGTTTAATAAATGAGGATGAAGTAAAAGTAAATTTGATGGTAAACGAGTTAAAAACTTTTGAGACGGTTAAAAAATGGGGATGGAAAGAATTAAGTTTTAAAAAAATGAGGAGATAGAGATTATTTAAAATTTTAATAAATGAATTTTGTTTAATAAACGATGGTAGGGAAAATTGGATGAAAAGAGGAGTCAAAAACTTTTGAGACGCTTATAAAAGGAGGATGAACAAAATTAAGTTTCTAAAAAATGAGGATGAGAGAGATTATATAAAAGTTTAATAGATATTTAGGTTAATAAATGAATAATGATGAAAAATAAGTGAACATTTTTAATACAAATTTGAAAATGAGGATAGAAAGCTATAAGTTAAGTTTCTAAAAAACAAAGATTAAGGAGATTTAATTAAAAATTAAATATATTCGTTTATCAATAAATGAGGATGAGGTAAATTTGATGAAAAATGATTAAAAATTTTCGAGAGTTTTCAAAAAAGAGGATAGAAATTTGATGAAAAAACGTGTATGGTGGATATTTGATGAAAAATTTAATAGATGAATTTTGCTTAATAAAAGAAGATGAAGTAAAAAAATATTCTTTGAGAGAGTTTTTAAAAAAGAGGATGGAAATTCGATAAAAAAAACACGATGAGGGGGATTTGATAAAAAACTGAATACATGAATCTTGCTGAATAAAAGAGGATGAAGTAAATTTGAATAAAAAATAAGTGACAAAATTTTGAGGCACTTTTGAAAACGAGGATTAAAAACTAGAGTTAAATTGGATATATTTGATGGAAATTGAGTTAAAATTTAGTGATAAAGAATTCTGAGAAAGTTTTTAAAAATTAAGTATGAGATAGTACTAAAGCAAGAAGTTTAAAAACAGGGTTGTTAAAGATTTGAAGAAATTTGAGTTAATGAATAAATATAGATATTTTTAATAAAAACGCACGAAAACCAACAAGGAGGAAGAGGTTTTTATGAAAATTATAATAAATAAATTATTAAACAAATGAGGATAAGGTAAATTTATTGAAAAATGAGTTAAAAGGTACTAAAACGTTTATTGAAAATGAGGATTAAAAAATTAATATTCTAAAAAAACTAGGACGTTAGTTTTAATAATTTTCTAAAAATAACGTTGAAGTAGACTTGATTAAAATTTAATATATTAGTTTCGTTTAATAAAAGAGGATGGGGTAAATTTGATGAATAATGAGTTAAAGTTCGGAACTTTTAGACGGTGTTTAAAAAATAGGATGATTGAGGATGAAAAATAAGGATGTAGGAGATTTGATAAAAAAATATAATAAATGAATTTTTCTTAATAAATGAAGAGGTAGTAATTTTAATTAAAAAACGAGTTAAAAATTTTGTGGCCCTTTTTAAAACGAGGCTGAAATACAAGAGTTAATTTTTCCAAAAACGAGTATGGATTTTATGAAAACTTAATAAATAAATTTAATTTAATAAATTAGGAAGAGGAAAAAAAATGTAAGATGAGTTAAAAAATTTCGAGACACTTTTAATAAAAGGAGTATAAAAACGATGGTTGATGAAAAATAAGTAAAAGAATTTTGAGATGGTTTTCAAAAAAGCAGCATAAGATAGTATTGAAATTTCAACTTTTAAAAACGAGATTGTTAAATATTTGGTGAGAAGTGAGTTAGTGAATTTATTTTTGAATTTTTAATAAAAACGCACAAGCTATTATTAACTTTTAAACAAAGAGGAAGGAGGAGATTGAAAATTTTAATAAATGGATTTTGTTTAATAAATGAGGATGAGGTAAAGGAAAATTTGATGGCAAACAAGTTAAAAACTTTTGAGACGCTTATAAAATGAGGATGGAAAAAATTAAGTTTTAAAAAAATGAGGAGATAGAGATTATTTAAAATATTAATAAATGAATTTTGTTTAATAAATGATGATAGGGTAAATTTAATGAAAAGACGAGTTAAAAACTTTTCAGACTCTTTTAAAAGGAGGATGAACAAAATTAAGTTTCTAAAAAATAAGGATGGGAGAGATTATACGAAAGTTTAATAAATATTTAGGTTAATAAATGAATAATGATTAAAAATAAGTGAACATTTTTAATACAAATTTGAAAATGAGGATGGAAAGCTTAAGTTAAGTTTCTAAAAAACAACGATTAAGGAGATTTAATTGAAAATTTAAATATCTTCATTTATTAATAAATGAGGATAAGGTAAATTTGATGAAAAATGATTAAAAATTTTCGATGGAGTTTTTTTAGAAGAGGATAGAAATTTGATGAAAAACCGAGTATAGGGATATTTGATGAAAAATTTAATAGATGAATTTTGCTTAATAAAAGAAGATGAAGTAAAAAAAATTCTTTGAGAGAGTTTTTAAAAAAAGAGGATGGAAATTCGATAAAAAACCATGATGAGGGGGATTTGATAAAAAAAAACTGAATAAATGAATCTTGCTGAATAGAAGAGGATGAAATAAATTTGATTAAAAAATAAGTGACAAAATTTTGAGGTACTTTTAAAAACGAGGATGAAAAACTAGAGTTAAATTGGATATATTTGATGGAAATTGAGTTAAAATTTAGTGATAAAGAGTATTTAGAAAGTGTTTAAAAATTAAGCATGAGATAGTATTGAAACAAGAAGTTTAAAACAGGGTTGTTAAGGATTTTGAGAAATTTTAGTTAATGAATTAATATAGATACTTTTAATAAAAACGCACGAAAACCAACAAGGAGGAAGAGGTTTTTATGAAAATTATAATAAATAATAGAGGATAAGGTAAATTTATTGAAAAATGAGTTAAAAGGTTCTAAAACGCTTATTGAAAATGATAATTAAAAAATTAATCTTTTAAAAAACAAGGACGAGAGTTTTAATAATTTTCTGAAAACAACGTTGAAGTAGATTTGATTAAAATTTAATATATTAGTTTCGTTTAATAAAAGAGGACGGGGTAAATTTTAATGAATAATGAGTTAAAGTTCGGAACTTTTAAATAGTGTTTAAAAAATAGGATGAATGAGGATGAAAAATAAGGATGTAGGAGATTTGATGAAAAATATTATAAATGAATTTTGCTTAATAAATTAAGAGGTAGTAAATTTGATAAAAAGCGAGTTAAAATTTTCGAGTGCCTTTTTAAAATGAGGATGAAATACAAAAGTTAAATTTTTAAAAAACGAGTTTGAATTTGATGAAAAACTTAATAAATAAATTTAATTTAATAAATTAGAAAGAAGAAAAAAAAAATTTAAGATGAGTTAAAAAATTTTGAGACACTTTTAATAAAAGGGGAATAAAAACGATGGTTGCTGAAAAATAAGTAAAAGAATTTTGAGACGGTTTTGAAAAATCGGGCATAAGATAGTTTTGAAATTTGAACTTTTAATAAATGAATTTTGTTTAATAAATGAGGATGAGGTAAAGGTAAATTTGATGGCAAACGAGTTAGAAACTTTTGAGACGCTTATAAAATAAGGATGGAAAAAATTTAAGTTTTAAAAAAATGAGGTGATAGAGATTATATAAAATTTTAATAAATGATGATAGCGTAAATTTGATGAAAAGATGAGTCAAAAACTTTTGAGACGCTTTTAAAATGAGGATGAACAAAATTAAGTTTCTAAAAAATGAGGATGGGAGAGATTATATGAAGGTTTAATAAATATTTAGGTTAATAAATGAATAATGATGAAAAATAAGTGAACATTTTTAATACAAATTTGAAAATGA
>JAUEJL010067853.1:0-17118 GCA_032274825.1 Drosophyllum lusitanicum | reverse complement strand
GTTCAAGGCTGTTCCAGAGGATTCTCATCAAGTGTTGGTGGTTCCTTGGTTTGCTAGTACAAAGAGGTTGAAGATATTCTTGGTGTGGACTTGCATTAGGGCTTGGAGCCTTTTGTTTCAAGCTTACATCCCAAGTTCCTTTTGATCCCCATGGAATCCCAACAGTATAACGTGAAGTTTTCGATCCTGATTTTAGACTCATTTTACGACTCGTTAATACCCACATCAGTTTTTTATTGTATCTTCTTGTATCCAATTTTTCGATTCCTAAATGCCCATGGTCTACGATTCTCATTTGTCACATGGGGTTCACGATTCTTAACTTAGCCATTCACGATTATGATTACGATTGCCAACACTTTTCAATTCATTAACACATACACACAGTTTTCAATTCTGATTACTACATGAAAGGTTTTTGATTCCCATTCAAATCTCACTTTATGATTCATCAATACGCACCACCATTTTCAATTTGTAGCCCCGTAACTTTTTAATTGTGGAATCCCCAAGGGGACTCAACTATCTAATTTACGATTCCCAATACTCTATTGTTTACGAGATCACTTACTTACCAATTTACGATTTGGGGTCAGGTTCTATGTTTATGATTTAGGCGTCCATTTGTGATTTACGATTCATAGCTCTTAAGAACATTTTCGATTAGATAATCACAGTTGATTCTAACAAAATTCAATCCCGCTTGAAAGTTAATCAAATTGCATGATTCTTGTTGCTATAGAACCCTAACGTCGAATGAGCAAACCCTACAGATTTAATTCAATTTTCATCAAGTTTTACATGTCCCCAAACCCATTTTATCCTCGATTTTTTATCATGTAAACCGAACATTCCAAAACAAATTAAAACCCAAGAACTTTCTAACCATTTTTCATGAAATCTGTAAGTAAATGATCATAGGGGTTCCAGGAATCATATTTGATGATTACACCACAAATTCTAATCGTTATGATGCACGCTCGATCCCTTTTTTCTTCCTCCTAGCTCTCGGATCTCACATAGTTCACACACACGGTACACTTTTTGATCTTTAGCGGCTACATTTTGACTGCATGGGGCATTGTGCCCTAAATTGAGCTTTTATACCCTACCACACTTTTTAAATTACCATTTCAAGACATTTATTTAATAAATGGTAACACACAAGGTCAATAGGTTTAATTACCACTTTCACTTTTATTAATAGTTTATAAAATACTTTTACATTCGAAACTGATTGTTACAAAAAGACAAGTGCTGAAGCTCATGCTTCGGATCGTGGTTCGGCATAAATGTCTATCATTGTTCAAGTTCTACGTTCAACATTCTTGTAATTTTTTTAACATCAAAAGTTTCATTTCAATAAAATTTGTCATAGAATATACAATCTCTACCATTTTTATCCTATAGGGCTTACTCTTAAAACTACTGTCATAACCGAGCAATCGACGAACACATGAATAAGATACACACTACAATAGACATCGAGTCTAGATGATCTCACTATCCTCATTAATTACATTTTTTGATGTAATTTTCTAGTTAATTGATATTTGATTGTCGTATAGCTAGGCTTTTAATAAAATGTTTTTCTTAAAAAGTATTTACCTTGAGTTATATAAGTTCCCTCTTGTGTATATATAAGATGGTATATCAACAGGTATCGTATAAAAATTTGTTAGAAAAAAAAAATTAAATTAAGGTGCTAAAAATTAAATGGGTAATCTACTCCAAAATGTCTTAAACTATACTCAAAATGTTATTGTGTGTATCCACCTAAAGAAATTATTTTTTAATGTATCAAACTTTCAAAAATAGTTTAATGTGTGTATTGTATAACCTTTTGTGAAGTTGCTGGTAAAATCTTTATTTTAATTTATATTTAATACATTTATTATTATTATTGTTATTACTATTATTATTGTTTTATTATTACCAAGATAATATTCAAGATGAAGAACAAGAACCCAAGAACATTTTGAAGATGAAGAACTAGATTCGTGAACAAGATTGTCGTTTGTTATTGAACCCAAAATCAAGAACAAGAACCCAAGAACACTTTGAAGATGAAGAACAAGAACCAAATTCATTAACAAGATAGCTGATTGTTGTTGAACCCAAAATCAAGAACAAGAACCCAAGAACATATTGAAGATGAAGAACGAGACCCAGATTCATGAACATGTTTGTTGTTGAACCCAAAATCAAGAACAAGGGTTTGAGCAAAAATCGATGAACAAATCGAAACCCTAACTCAACAGAAGCAACATATTTCGTTTTGCTTGAAGATGAATGGACAAGGGTTTGAGCAAAAATTGAAACCCTAACTCAACAAAAACAACAGATCTGAGCAAAAATCGATGAACAAAATCAGTTTGTACCACAAAGCCGCCGCCGATTCTCTGTTGTCTCCCATTTCGTATTATGCATAAACATTCGTGACATACAAATTATATAAACAAGCAGCATTACACGTAAACAAACGATCTCATGGGGTAGAAGATTCCATTTCGTAAAACATCGCATTTCGTATTACCTCAAATCTGCATCATTGCAAACTGGGAAAACATGGGGAAAGCAAAAATGAGGGGAAAAACAACTAGGATCTCATGGGGGAAAGTAAAAATGTGGTGGAAACCAAGAAAATGGTGAAATTTTTTTTTTGGGTATCATCATGGTGAAGATGAAAAGGGTAAAAGAAGATGAAAAGGGTAGATGATAGATGAAAATAATATAATAATAATAATAATAATTACAATTAACTTTTTATTAATCACAATTAACCTGTAATAATAGGTTTCAATACACATAGTAGCACTTTTTAAAAAGTTTGATACATTAAAAAATAATTTTATTAGGTAGATACATACAATAATATTTTAGGTATAATTTAATACATTTTAAACTGAGTGATACAAAATATTATAAAAGACTCTTAACATAGTAACACATGTCACTTAAAAAAACAATTGTTAACTTTAGTCGCACGTGAAAAATTTGTTTCTTTATGATTAATTAATATTTAACAAATAATCTTATACTAATTTCTTGAGTAAAATTCTGGTAAAGATTACTTTATTAATAGATTATAATATTATATAAATATAAAGTGCGATAATAAAAAAAAATTATGAAACAATGAAATTTCAACGTGAGAAAAACTTAAATTATTGTAAAAGAAAACAATAGAATTGTTCTTTTTTTTTTAATTTTATAAAAACAAAAAGGAAAAGTGGGGGCAAGTGGGGAAGCTCCGGAATCTGTTGAGTCTTGCAAGTAGATCAGACCACTCGGGCACGGTGCGGGGCCCATTTTCATCGCTTTTGTTCCCACCATATATATATTTTTTTCAATGACCGCAATAAATTTTTTATAACAACAGGTAGAGAGTAGCTAGAAAAAGGTACAAATTATAAGAAAATGAAAGAAAAGGATAAACAATATCAGTTAATCCAATCAAGCTTACGATTAAGATTTTACGTGAATTAATTCTAAGGAATGATGAACCTTGAATTGAAACGAACATTCGATCAATTCTTACGTGAATTGTTCCCACCATATTTATTTGATAATGTATGAGAGTAGTATGTATAAGCGGAGATATTAGAATACGGATTCTAGAATAAGAGATTTTATATCTGTCTATTTTGTATCTCTACTTATCTTTTTACTTACAAGATCAAAACAAGTGTTAATATCAAGAGATGACATAATAAAAAGAATTCTATCTAGCGGGTAAATACAAGTATGAAGTAAGAATATTTAATAAAGAATAGAATTTTCATTGTAGAGTATAATCTCTAAAACATGATAAAATAATGATCGAAGTAGCAAGGAAAGTAGTTTATTGAGGATACGAGGGAGTGGGGGTGAGCTGTTTGTTGCATTAAAGATTTTAGGTTGTCGGTCTATCTGGCAAGCTGTCAAACACTCATCCCCAGCACAACATTTAAGCAATGGGCAGTCAAAGTCAAAAACTGAGTCATACATGATGTGGAGTTGGTATCATTGAATGAATGAATTCATTATCCCCTTTTTTCTTTCCCAAACCCCCTTCCCCTTCACGCTATCACGTTTTGGTGAATGAATAATTCCATACATACGTGTTTGTTTTTTTGTTTTTGATAAGTACGTAGGGGTGTACATGACTGTATACATCGTCAATATATATAAGTCATGGTGTGCAACTGGGACCCACCCACTGCAACAAATTAATTCCAACTCAATCCTTCGAATTCCAAGTATGCTGGTCTTGGACATGTTTTTTAAGCAAATTAAGCATAAAACTGGCGTTAAAAACTAACTCAATTGGTTAATAATAAATTACATTATAACCACCGAACAAATCCAAGATTCTAATATGACGGGATCTAACTTAGTTAATATAAAATTAAAAATAAACGGTTTAAGTGAGTTGGGTAACGATATAAAAAGGACACTTTTGAATTTTGATACGGGTTTTTTGTTACTAAAATAAAATTATAGAGGTGTCTTGTTAATAACAAAAACAATGTAATGTATATTCTAAACAATTATCATGGTTTTTGTAATAGCTGGCGAATTTTTTACTATGGATTATTGTTTAATACATCCTTTCACTCATTCATTTTTTATAACTTTGTAAGCCCCTAAACATGTGAGTTTTTAATTTAAATTTCAATTTCTATTTATTTATTAGTGAATTATATAATTTTGCTTGAGTTTATGGAATTAAATAATTTTTATATGAAATAAAAGAGTTTTAAGGACTAAAATTGTAATTATCAGATGTTGATATGTGGATATGGGATTGAATAAGTGGCCAAACTCTAAATTAGGCGACTAGAGGGACTGTTCATGACAATTGAACAAACTTCAACCTATAAAAGAAAAAATGGTCAAAATTGAAGTGTGTGTGCGCGCGCATTCGGTGCTGGAACAAACAAGAGGACAAGAGTATAAGAGAGAAATTTGAATTTTGCTTGGAATTGAAGGAATTTGATGTGCTTTTGATAATCCAAGTGCAAAAGTAAGAATTCTAGACTATCCAATTTTATTTTGAGTTTATAAACATGGTTAGAGTTATAAACTGTTCTTATTGTTGTTAAGAATTATCTTGGTTAGGGGTGTTCAAAACCTAATATCCGAAATTTGCCAAAATCGGATATCCGAAATATCCGATAATTTCAAAAACATATATTTAATATAAATTTTTAAAAGTATAATTACTAAATAACCATACTTAATTTTAAACTTTAATCACCAAATATAGCTCAAGTATGCTTCAAAATAATATATATATATATATATATATATATATATAAAAACTATATATGTTAAGAAAATTAAATAAATAAGCAATATAAAAATAAAAAATATTTTCGAATATCGGATATCTGAAATATACGAAACTTCAAAAATTACTATCCGAATTTCGGGTATCAGAAATTTCGGATATTTGAATTTTCGGATCAGATTTTCGGATAATCGAATCGAATGTTCGGATTCGCATTATTTTGAACACCCCTAATCTTGGTGATAATTCAAATTAGAGTTTGTCAATGATTTTGGTTGCAATTAGAGAATTCATTTGAGTTTTGGATTGATATGTGTTCTTAAGCTTCTAATGGGTCAAATTTTATTAGACTTAAGTAATTAGTCAATTGGTTGATTTATTGCTATTTTTGAGTTATTTTCAGTGTTTTAGAAGTATGTTAGTAGTTACCAAATGCTGAAATCGTTTGGGTATGTTTTGTTTGGGTTTTTGGTTAAGTTAGCAACTGTTATAGTCAAATAGTCTGCTGGAAAATTAGTCAACACGGGCCGTGTAGACGGGTGTCGGCAGTTTAGTGTGTCATGTAGAGGAACATGGGTCGTGTTCGGGTACACATGCCGTGTTCAACCCTTTTATGGCACAAGCCGTGTAGGAAAGCTAAAGACCGTGTATAGTCATGCTACACGGGCCGTGTAGGGTTAGGGATTTACACTGGCACAACATGTATAGCCATGTAGAGAGGTCGTGTAGTTTAACACGGGCCGTGTTATAGGCCGTTTAGAGCACTATAAAAGCATAAGTTGAGAACTTAATTTTTGAAATTTAAAGTAATTAAGAGTAGGTGATCGTTGATAATTTTAAATTTGATAAAAATAGACTAAATAGCCAAACAGAGACCTTAATTGCCAAAACGAGGTGAGTTACACGACCCTTACTACTATTTAAGATGTGTATGTGTTTTCTATACATTACATGATTAAGTGATATGTATAAGTTATCTGTTGTCCTGAGTGGCACCATTATAGCATGAGTGGCACCATTATAGCTCAGAGTGATATAATAATAGCCTGAGTGGCAAATAGAGGACCTGGTAATTATGTGATTGAGTATTGTGAATAATCTGATGGCCGATATATATAAGTGTTAGAAGTTATTGTTATAGTTGGCGATTGTGTACTTACTAAGTCTAGTGCTTAATAAAATTATTTTCTATTTTCTATAGGTATTGATCATCGAAAGGCTCCGGTCATAGAGTGATAGTTCCTGCTTTTGCTGACTTTATTTTATGAAGTTAATCTTTTGTAAAACAGACTACTGATGTTTTCTCTAACTAATGATGTGTAACCATGTTTTAACTAGAGTTTATATTATCCGAGAGTTTGTGAATCCTACAAGTTGTCAGACGCTTAAACAACTACACGATGCAGCTCGTGCCAGAGAGGTAAAGTTGGAAAAGCAAGGGAAGTTAAGAGTAGGTGCAAAGAGGAAAATCCCAACAAAGAAAGAGAAAACAACAGGGCCAGTATTCAAACAAGGAGCAAAGAGGGAAACCACAACTTGTGGTAAATTTGGTAAATTTCACCAAGGAAACTGCAAAATTCCTACAAAAAGGCTGTTATAGTTGTGGCAAGGTGGGTCACTTGGGTAAAGATTGCAAGTCTCCTACGAAGATTTGCTTTAGACGTTGGCAACCTGGGCATATGAAAGTTGATTGCCTAAGTCTAAATGTTCTAAATACTGGAATTGTCATACCACAAACAAAACTGCAACCCTTGAGGATTACAGATAGGAAACAAGAAAAGAAGCCTGAGGTTCTGAAAGCTCGTGGTAAAGCTTTTCAGATGACAGCTGAAGAAGCAAAAACCAAACCAAATGTTTTTGCAAAGCATAATATTTTCACAATAGAGCACGTATGTACCTGTTGAGTTTTTGCAAAGCAAAATGTTTTAGTGGTTGCATGTTTTCAAAAAGAGCTAACATGTGTGTCAATAAGGTTTTCGCAAAAAGGAGGATGAGTGTATGCCTTTTGCGAAAATCATGGTGGTTGTTTTTATATGCTACCTTTTGAAAATCATGAATTGGACTTAGGAGTGCTTTAACTTGAAACCCTAATATATGGTTGAGTGGGTACTTAAAAAACCCTAATATCCAAGTATTTTGGAACCCTAATATGTGTTTACTTTAAACCCTAATATCCAAGTATTTTGGAACCCTAATATGTGTTTACTTTAAACCCTGATATTATTACATACATGGTTTATATGAAACCATAGTACACGATTACTTTTAGAAACCCTAATCATTTCATATGGCAAGTAGATGTAGATGGGTTTTCTCAGAGTTAAAATATGGGTTTTCTCATAATTATAATGTGGTTTTCTCATAATTATAATATGGGTTTTCTCAGAGTAATAATGTGGTTTTCTCAGGAGTTATGAGTTATAATAAGTTTTCTCAAAGTTATAACGTGTTTTTCTCGGCACAATTTATGTGAATGTGAATCAATGATATAACGTGCAACTATTATGTGCTTGTTAAGTTTTATGCTTAACCCTTGTTACTCGTGTTTTAAGGTTTAGCAGGTCGTTCAAGGACCAAGAGTGGCAAGGCGCCAGCTTGACAACACTTATTGTTCATGTTTTCAGAAAAGCTTCCACAACTATTTTAGATACTTGGTTTTTACTGTAAAATGATCCTTTGACTACTTAAAGATTTCCTAATTTGGATGTGATGTATTTGTGAAACAATTTACAACTTTATGGAGATGTATATGAATTTTTACGACTTTCTAATTCATTTATGGAGTTATATTTACATTTCAAAATAATAATAATAATTTGGAACCGTTACAAAATCTTTCATAAAAACAAAAAACGAATATGATTGGACATTTCAAAATAATAATAATAATTTTGAAAGAATGCTTTCCTAGGTTTCGGGTACCCTTCTTTGGAGTTATAAAGATAGAAATATAATAAATAGGTAGACTATCATACTGGTTAAAGTGAGATGTCCACCGAATTAATCAAGGGAGATGATATTTCACTTGTAAAATTGATTTATTGAAAGAAAATTTATGTTTCTAACTTGTAATATTGTTTTAATGGTGTTGTACCTTTCGTAAGTGAATTAATTTCATAAGTGAAAATGTCATCTCCCATTAATTAAGAGTAACTCTTAATTAGCACTTCCATAACGAGATTCTATGGAGAAATCAATTATTTATATTTTTCCAATTTTCAAGTTTAAACATATATAAATGAAAAATGATATATCTTGCTACTATTTCTTCATATTTCATCCTTATAGTCACTACAAGATAACATGTGGAATACACTAATTCTCTTTTCTTATCTTCTCTATTGATTTTAACACTTGTGTTAATCTTGTGTATAAAAAGATAGTAAGAGGAAATATTAGAAAGATGTATCATCACTCTACATAAACATTTACCCACTTAAAGTCCTAAACATTTACCCAGTTAAAGTCATAACTGTAAGTTTGTGGGGTTTCAACTCCAATTAAATAGATTACAAAGTCACTTTTCATCTAATGTGAAACATTAATCAACACAGTAGTTGAGAAAGAAACCCCAATCTTTCTACCTCATTAAACCCGTTATAACTCACTAAAGTCGGCTTTAAGTTGTCTTTTAATCATAAAAACCTCTTGGAATCACTTTAACATCCTTGTAATGATTTTTAGATTTGAAGAAAAAAGAACAATTTGCGATTTTAATAAGTATTACTGTATTGTCAAAATCAGGAAAGAGCGTATTGATCACATTTCCCGAACTGAAACAGTATCGGTTCTTGCATTTCGGTTCGGTATTTGATACCAAGAATTAAAGAATTTTGGTCTTGGTAATTTCGGTATCGATACCGGTTTGGTTCGATTCTGCTAAAAGTGAGCATATTGACTTGAAATTTTCTGAATCTAGCCGGTCCTGAACCGGTATTAATTCGGTACCAGTAATTCAAGAAATTTTTCGGTACTAATACTAGTACCAGTTCCAATACCAAGGTCACCCCTAATCAAAATACTTGTCGGTTAAGTTTAAAGTTGTAGCAATTAATCAATCAATTATTTCAGAATATCTGTTCCAAAAGAAATTATTTCAGAATATAATTTTAATGTAAACTTTCCCACTTTGAAAATTTCAAATCAACTTCAAATACATAACAATATTTTAATATGCAACTAACAAAAACTTCTGATATTTATTTTCAAGTTCCATATGTATTTTTTGAAGACAAATCTCTTTCTCTACACCTTACACTTTAATGTTGCTGAAAATGAAATATAACTGAAAATATAAATTTTGAAAGATATAGTTATTATTTAAGGGAGGTGATTCTTACGGTGGTTATAAACGACTATCGACTTAATGCATTATTAACTTGTCTCATACGTATTAACTGCTTATATCTGTTATGTATGATTAAAAATCATTATTTACGGATCAACTCCCATTATTTAAAGGGTGTTGTTGGGTGTATTTTACTCACTCACATAAAGGTGTCATATCAATAGGTTAAACCTCTCATATAAAGGTAATAATATCATGATTGTTACACAACAACACGTGGATGAGAAAAATGTAAGGTTGTCAACAACTAATGTGGATTAGGAAAAAATCATCACAAATTTATTTATAAAAGTAATAAAATCATGATTATTATACATGATCAATTCTAATTGTATGCAAGTCATCTCTCACGTTTAAATTATGGGAGATTATTTGTATACAAATTTTTTTACCATACATAATAAAAGAGTACGTTTGGATTACAATATCCTTAAATATATGGTTGAAAAAAATAGTTAGTAGGGTTGTAGGAGTAAAAAAGTCATTATTATTATGCGTGGTAAAAAAACCTTAAATTATGAGAGGTGATAAAACCTCATACTATTTTCTTTTACTTATCCTCATACTCATAAGATTAAGCCAAGTGTCAATATCAATAGAGGAGGTGAGAAAGAGAACTAGTAGATTTCACATGTCATCTTTTAATGAGTAGGAAGATAAAGTAAAAAGAAATAGTAAGAGGATATATTATTTTTCTTAAATTATAAAGCCGGGCGCATCCATCCCGTGGGATGGAGCGTGACCAGGTTCCACACCATCGCTCCGATCCCCTTAAATTTAAAGTGAGAGTTTTGGCTGGTTGATTCTTGCGTTATCTTTTTTATTTTTTCTCTTCTTCTCTCTCCCCCCCTCTCTACATTTATGACTACTTTTTTAAATAAAAAATAATTAAAAGGGATGAATGTAAGGTTTAATAAGATGAAGGAAAATGGAAAGAAAAATGATATAAATAAAGAATGGTTAAATGGAAAGAAGAGAAATAAATGCATATGGTTTAAGGTGGTCAACATTAATGGGAAAGTGGGGCCTAGCATGATGGAATGATGTGTATATGACTAGGAGTCTACGACTAATCTTAATTACATCAAGATGTCATCTTATTCTTTCCGTCTTTTTCCCCTAAAAAGACAATAGAAGAAGACTCACTTCATTTTTTTTAGAACGGCAAAGTTTGTAATATGAAAAATGATATATTTTTTATATTTTTTTTTCTAATTTTTTATTTTATTAATCATAAAATGATATATGAAGTCAATTAATTCTTTTTACTAACACTAGCTTAACACCTCGTGTATAAACACGAGTGATGATTAAAGTCAATTTTAAACGATTTATGTTTTTAATTGTAAAACATACATAGTAATATATAACGTATTCTGAACATAATTGTCTTCTGTATAATTCTTTAACCGCAATTTCTTTGTTGAAGTTAAAGATTGTCCCAATAAAGATCTCTTTGAAGATGATGAAATGAGTTGTTAATTCTCCATAATTGATAGCTATGAAAATGAAGAAGAATCAGAGCAACATATGTGATGTCGAAGTGCAACAATATTTATAGAATTAAGATATAAAGACCTACAATAGTTACGATCCTTCAATTAATAAACATCCATATTTGAAAAGTAATTTAAAAATAAAATAACGGGTGACTAGTATTTCAATTCATGCGGTAGTGGTTTTAAACATTTCAATTGTTTTTAAAATAAACATGTTTTTAACTAATAAAAAATGACATTGGAAAGTTTACAAACTTAATGTCACTATTTACATATATATTGTTGGATAATAAACATATATTGTTTACCAAATCTAATCACCTAGAAATATGAAAAGTTTGAAAATTTAAAAACTTTAGTATCTAAAATTAGTTTGAATTTTGAATAATCACTCTTGATATAAGGAAAGTGATATATTAAAAATAGGAGGTTGTGATTGGTAATTATCAGGGGGTTTTAAGAAAATTTACACAATAAAAGGTTGTAATCGATAAAAAAAACGATGCTGATATCATACATCTTTTTCTTTTAATAAAGTTATTAGATTCTCAATTGATTTTAACACCTGTGTTGATCTTATAAATATAAGAATAAATAAATAAAAATAAATAAAAGGATATATGAACTCTTCTTGTAATATACCTGAAATATAATTACATAAGAGATTCTACAAGAAAACTGACTTCATCTCACAACACTTTCATTCCACGAAAACTTTTTAGTTATTTTATTACTCGCTAAATCAAAATTAAATATAAAGAGTTAAAAAATAAAAAAAAGATTTTAAACGATAAATCAATATATCCAAATATTATTATTTTATAAATAAAAAGATGAAGTCAAATCCAGAATAATTTTTCTACCATTTTATAAATATTTTCTACTTATTTACTACAGTCTACGGTATGATATTTGTACGTAAAACTTGACCAATTTTGTGGAAACAATCTAAACAATTATAAAGGAAAATTAACTCACAAATTTAAAAATCATCTTTAAGAATAAGATACACACATTAGTTAAAAGAAATATTTAGGATTTAAAAATTATATTAGATCCACATATTCGCTACATAAAAAAAGTGTAATCATTTTTTCTGTATGGGGAATTTTTTTTATGTAAAAGTACCATCTTTACTGTATTCGGATATATATAGGGTGGGGAACCAATAGAAACAGTCTTAAAATAAAAACGCTAGAAACACTGCATCTTCTCTACAAAATCACTACATTTTAAAATCATTGCATCTCGTCTAAAAAACACAAAGTACCTTTAAAACTATTGCATCTTGGTTAAATGATTCAATAATTCCTAGATTAAAAAAAACACTGCATCTACTATAGAACTACTACATCTCATATCCAAACCTTATGATAAATAGATATTTACGCAAATTACTTATACATCTTGAATCACAAATTGAGTTTGTTGACTGTAATCACAAAACAGAATCACAAACTAGTTAATGGGTACCAATCACAAATTAGACTTGAGAGTTAGAACCACAAATTAGCTTGAATTGCAAAACAATGATATATATATATATATGTATTGAATCGCGAATTAGCTTTAGTCGGGCTCAATGACAAATTGGCTTATGTCACAATTGCAAATTAGTTCTTTGAGATGAATTGCAAATTAGTTATTGGAACTTGAATCACAAAATAGCTTATAAGGATGAATCACAAAACAGTTATAAGTATCAAATCACGAAATAGGCATAGTTATGCATGAATCGCAAATTAGGCTTAAATGCTGAATCACAAATTGGGCATAAGGGTTCAAATCACAAATTAATTTACAAGTCATAATCACAAATCGGATATAGACAAATCGCAAAATGGGCTTTGAGGCCCAAATCGCATATTGGGTCTGGGAAGCTCAATTGCAAATTGAACCTGATATTTAATCACAAATTGTGCAAATAGTATGAGATTACGAGGTTTATGTGTTATAACTATAAATGCAGGTGTTTGCCGGTAGATTGACTTAAATTACGGATACTCATGACGTGTATCATAGCTATCACCTAGGCTACGAATCAGGTAAGTTATCATTAACTTATTACTTATACTGAAATGACTGTTCATATGTGATGATATACTGTGATAGGTGATAATTGATGCTAACTTACCTGATGTGTAGCTAGGCACTTACCCGCCTATGTGGCGATAATTGATGTTGATGTGATGTACTTGTTACCTGAATACATGATATCTGGTATAATATGCAAGTACCGTGTTAGCTCATTAAGCTTTATGCTTACTCGTGTGTAATTAATGTTTTCAGGACCGTCTCGAGCAGATAAGGGCAAGGCATCAGCTTGACAGGATCCTAGTGGGCCTTTAATATTTTTATAAAACATTTATTATTTTAGATAAACATTTATGATAGCTTTCGCTATTAAACTTATTATTTATTTGGGATGAATGTATTCACATTAGTATTTATTTTGTTGACTGGATATTTAATGATGAATTTGTTTAAAAATTTTTGAGGCGATACACAAAAGTGCTCAAATTGATTGGGTTTAATGGAGATTGGATCCAGCATACAAAATTTGTAAAACCCGAATCAAGTAGGATGTATATTGTACTTTGTAGTTTTATGTGGCCTCTACTACCTCGCAGAGGTGTTTCTTTAATCTTCATGTTGTTCGTTTGGTTTAGTTTCTAGTAATAAAATATTTTCTTGCCTTCCAAAAAAAAGTGAAGATTTAGTGTAAACATAAATCGTCAAGCTGTACATAATAATCTATTAAAAAATAAATATTCTATAGACTTGTTATAATATAAACAAAATAAAAAATGGGATAAAGATGGAGAGAATGAAAGATGACATCTGCTTAGATTAGAAAAGAGAACGATCTGACATTGAGAGACAGATGTAGCAAAAGGATAAAAAAATTAGAAATGATTTGTGTACAACACTCTTTTGTCAGAAACAATAATCATCATTTTTTTTTACCTCTATAACTATTTTTCTCAATCATATGTTTAAGAGTGGTGTTATTCAAACATACACACATACACCTGGAGCCTTTTTTTTAAGACAAGCTTTTTTAAATAAGAAAGGAAGTACACCTAAGAGTTTCCAAGCGGGACAACTCAAAAGAAAGTTGAGAACATAATAAAAATTACTAAATCATCTTGGATAAAAACTAGAAGGATTAAATAAATCCACACACACACACACACACACACACACACATATATATATATATATATATATATATATATAAAATAGAGAGAGAGTTGAGATCAAATAAAAAAATGTTAAGGTAAAAAAGGTAAGAAGGAATCTAAAGAGGACACGTGACATAACTAACATATGGATAGTTTAGACATTTTACAATCACCACTCTCTCTCCTCCATAATTATCTCTTATCCATCTCTCTCCTTATCTCTTCCCGGTTCATAATCCCTAACCGACTTATAACATTTGATCCTCCATTTTGGCAGCCGCCTGCATACCACACGATCCGCCGCTCTATGCCATTTCGTCTGTTCCCCCTTTTATTTCCATCTCTCTCATAATCATAGTAGCCTCTCTCTGCTGAAGTCGCCTCTCCTCTCCAGCGACCACCAATCCCTGTGCGGTTGTCGCTGTCCCTATGTAGTCATCCATGTTTAGTCGCCGGCGCATAACCATTAGCGCATATCTGAACATCTTCGGGATCCCACTGGCAAATATTTATTGCTTTCGCAAGGGTCATCTGACAAATCTACAATTTTTGAATCGAAATCGATGTTTCTGCCAATAAACATAGTGGGTTTCCTTCCAGATCTACGATTTGTATGGTGAAGCAGTTATCATTTTCTCGTTGGATTTGAGTGGATTTCTTTACGGTCGATGAACAAACAATCCGAGTTTTTATCCTTTGTGAATTAATTTCACCAATTTTTAGTGTGGATAAGTCGCATTTGGGTTTCTTCATCAAAGCACCATTTGTTGTGTAGATCGATGATTGGGTTGTGCATCAATTTTGGTTGTAGCAATTTTTGTTTGTAAACTGAGTTTTGCAGTTGTGAATTTTCATCGATGCTTTGGAGTTTATAAGGTCCGTTTGAGTGATATATCAATTTTTGTTTGTAAATTGAATTTTGGTTGTGCATCAATTTTTGTTGTAGCAATATTTATTCTTTTTGTTCATCAATACAGATGCTTCGGAGTTTATAATTTAATTTGTCAATGTGTTAATTTTCTATTCTTGTTCCATCTGATAAGAACTGGTTTGAGAATTTTGTATTGTGAATCATTTTTCTTTATAAATATCATTCATCAAATTTCTGGGTTCTCCTAAACTTGCAACTGGTTGAGTGTATAAACTGAGTTTAGAGGGATGTGCATCAATTTATAATTGATGATTTCTAGAAGTACATCAATTTTATAATTGATTCGTGTTGTGCATAAATATATTGATCTATCGCTTTTTGAATTTTGAATCTGGGTTTTTAGTGTGAAATATGTTTACATGATTTTAGGAGGTGGTTAAATAATCAAAAGACTAATATACCCTAACTAATCGATTTTTATTAATTAATTTAAAAAAAGTTAGTTATCAAATATCAGATCTGATGAGTTTAATGACTGGGATTTCTCCTTACCCTTTTTCTCTTAATTTTCTTTTTACAGGATCCTCATATATAGTTTGAAATTTAGTTTTTTGTTAAAAAAATCTACAGTTGCTAACAAAAATCATATCCGTAGGTGGAAATCCAATACAATAGTAGTAGCTAATGTTCGTCCCTCCATGTGGTATGCTCATATGTTTAATGTTTTCATTTGTGTCGGAACGCAGAACCCCCAAATGATATGTAACACCGCTTGATAAAATAGTGAATTTATTGAAAATTCAAGTTTTTTAATATGCGTGGGTCTCTTTTTAAAGTCATAAACCATCTGATTATGCAGCGGAAATTTAATTCAAAAGTTTACATCATATATATACAACTCATAATTCTGAAACATCTTGTTTGATGTTACCTAAATAACAACCGACCATAAACAACATATTACATCATACAGAAAGTGTTCCTTCCAAAAAATATATACATCCATCCACAGGCAAACCATCTCACCAGGCCACCTAATCTTTACCTGTAAAAATGATCGACGAAGCAATATTAGCTAAATAGCTAGTGAGTACTAACTTATCACAAACATCAATCAAACGAGTTACATAACACATGAATAAGCAATCAATGCTATTCTATCATATTGCGGTATGCTGATAAGATCAGTAAGAGTCATATCTTGCAGGATAGCTAGTCACGCTCAATGACATAAACCGGGGGATCAAACACAACCAACTGCGCTGGTGGGGAAGTGTACAACAGTCCACCAAACATTGTTACAAAGTCATAAGCAACATTGGGCCCGAGAGCCCCATTTTTGTCAAGGACCGGTGGTTCTGCAGAACCTAGATTTGGTATGGGCCCCCGAGTCTCCGTTGATCCCAATTTCAACCTAAAGGTTTCATGGAATCCAGCTACAACCGGCTGACCTCAACCAACTAGTAGGATTCAGCTACAACCGGCTGATCGCAATCTCACTAGAAGTAGTCATCGGAAATTCACACACACATACATATGATCCAATCAGGTTCAATTAACTTGCATGCAATTCTATACATTCAACGAGGAGGATCCAATCGGGATCCAATAACATACATATCATCAAATTTAACTAGGCGGCTCCAACCTGGATCCACTAGCATGCATACTGAAATAGAAACTACAACATACATCAAACTACAGTACTTAATCAATCAGGTTAGGCAACTAGCAAGCAAGTCTCCCTCTATTGAGACTTATGAAAGCCGGTACTTACCTGAGGAGTTTATAATAAATAAATATTCTGCTCCGGCTCTGCTAGCGTTACAGGTTCACCTAAAACACGTCGTTACTTGCGTTAAACGTTTGCACACACGAGGTTCTATTACTAGAACACGTACAAGAACCTCCTAATGCTCATAAACATCATACAATGACTT
>JAUEJL010067842.1:0-17120 GCA_032274825.1 Drosophyllum lusitanicum | reverse complement strand
CAAAAGGTTTTGGGATTCATATGTTGAAAAGTTTATTGATAAATTGTACTGTATTTCGTTGAAATACTTCAAGGATGATATAATGCTTCCGCGATAAATTTTATGGGTTTTTTATAAATATGGTTTCAAATTGATTTTACAAAAATGTTAAATTTGGACTGAAAATCAGGGTGTTACACCTACCTTAGTATGCAAATATAGGAACCACATACCTAGGCTTACTTTGATGGTAGGATTTAGTTCAAGTTCACAATGGCAATGGTCCAGGTTCAATAGTTGATCTGCTATGGCCCAAGTGAGTGTTGTTGAAATCAACAATTGAAAGCCCGGCCCAAATTCCTAAACTCTGGCGGTCTGGCCCAGTGGGCCGCATTAGTACATAAACAAATAAGGCTAAGCCCAAAGTAATGCAGTATGTCTTAAATATTTTAATTTGGAAATTTTTTAGATTTTTGTTAATGACTGATCATAAATATAATATCGATAATTTTTTTAATTTAGTTCTTAGTGGAGTATTTAAGATACGTATGAAAATATAATGAACGTTGTCTTGTTAATCAATGTATACAACAACAAAAACTGTTTAGCGATATATGAAGGAGATAAGATGTATACAGATATCTAATAAGAGAGTAAAAAACCAATAGACTAAAAAAGAAAAAATAAAAAAAAGTTACAGATAATATAAACTAATAGATATAAGGCAAAAAAAATAGTTTTATTTATTTAATAATAATATTTGTTGTTGTCAACTTTAATCCTATCCTAAGCCTCTAATGGCAACGATCATACTTTCCTACCAGTTAATCATAATCCTCCTCCTCTAAGAAAACCTATCTGAGATCATGCTTCCGGAGAGATAAAGTTTTTGCAAATGTGCTCAATATATCCTCACCTTAGAGATGTGTGTCCATGCCTCCTCATGGTGCCGATTAAAATAAATTCTACCTTCCTAACATGGCTAAATCAACATAGTCTCCCTTCTCTTAATTAGTTTGTCCGACAATAAATGTTACTCCTAATTCTGCTCTGAACACACCAACCGAAATTTTATTTAACAATGCCTTCCCACATGTCCACCTCAGTATCCTCATCTTAGCAACTTCCATCTTCTTCACGTTTGCCTTTTTTAATAGCCAACACTAAGATCCATATAACATAGCCAATCTAATAGTCACACTGTAGAATCTTTCTTTAAGCTTTAATGGGATTTTCTTGTCAAGATTATCACTATATGCAACCCACTTTTTTTCTTAAAACATTATAACAATATATTCAACTTATATAATTTTTTCACCGCATGCAAACTTTTTTCGTATCTAATATTTAGTTACGTACCGTTGTATGCAATGAACTTTGCCTTAGTTCACATTGTATTCAACAATTTGCATAGAATGAGAGAATTATGAAAGTTGATTGTATTTTTTATAAGAAAAAAGTTCATTGTGTACAATGCTAACTAAGACAAAGTTCATTGTATTTTCGTACAATCTACACCTTTATGTATTCTTATCGACAAAGCTTTGTTAATATCATTCGATATTTAATATTGGAAGATAAATATCACCCACAATAAAACTTTAGGAACAATCACTCGATGGTGTTACAAGTCATTATTGTTAATGTTTCTTTAACTTATACATAAGAGGCTCAAAATTGTGAAGTTCAATTTGTAAACTTGGTATGAATGGTCATGATTCATTGTTACTTATCAAGAATGGAGATAATTTATACACAAAACATTTTTACATGTGATTATATTAGTGCCGGCAAATCCTGACACAATGCAAAATCCAATCGGAACCGAACACAACCTAGATTAATACGAACACGGCACGAAACTGAATTTATTTAAAAAAGGAAAATAGAAAAAAATAAAAATAAATAAAAGTTACAGATAATATAAACTAATAAAAAAAATAATACCCTTATTTTAGCAACTATATTACCTTAACAAAGACTAATAATATATTTATACAAAAAGGAGATGGTATATGTTTCTAGCAGTATCTATCTTATATGTTTTTATATCATGAACATTTTAAATAAGGGGTATGTTAAACATTTTACCATTTGTTGTTTGTGAGTGTAGAAACACCTATCATAAGCACTTCTACATACACATATCCTTTTCCTTTGTATAAAATTCCATATAAATTATTTATTATCTTACTACATTTTAAAACATTTAAACCAAATGATTAATCTCGTAAAAAATTAAGTAAAATAAGTTACTAACCTAATCCTCTACACAAGTAAAAGGAACAAATAATATACCAATTGTATGAATATAGCCAACCGTGTATAAATATGCGCAAGAATCAAAACAAAATCCAATCCACCATTAAATGGAAATTAATAGGTGCTACTTAGACTAGATTAAACATAGAAACAGCCGATTATTGCAAAAATTGACAATGCACCAAAAGTCAACTCTTAGTTGAATATCTATACTACATTGCCAGTGTGTTATCTTGTGTGCTCCTCTCTTAAGACTCTTAGCTGATTACTATGGGTCACGATGTTGATGGTCAATCAAAGGCCAAGAAAATGGGTACTAAAGTTTGATGTATGTTGTACTTTTTTGGTTTCTTCGAATCAATTATCCTTGCATTAGAAGAAAATTATTTCATTCCTACTTTGTTCCAAATTTTAATGTGTATAAATCTAATAACACATTATTAACTTAGCAGCTACTCAAAAACTAGATTAGGTATGCTTGCAATCTGGCTTCATCGAAGGATATTGCTATGATGTAGAGTTTTTTTGGATACGAGAAAAAGCAGAGAACTTCTTAGGGAAAGGTATACAGTCGATCAATATGGAAAATATTTAGAAAGAGATAATCATGATGGAACTTGAGACCTTAGACAAAATGCTTGTTATCGGTGTTCAATCTTTAGACTAGATATCTAAAATTAGAGTTAAGGTCACTGAATATCATTCTATTTTTCCAAAAACATTGATATAGGTAATTTACCTTTTGATTACTTAAATATGTAATCTACTTTGTGGTCACTTAATAAAGTAAGGACCTCCAACTACTCCCATCAATGGATTACCACCAAATTTTGGTGTCCTGACCGAAATTCCTTTTTGACGAAAATGGTGGAGTCTAATCGACTTATTGTTGGCCATTGTTGCCATACATAAAAAAACAATAACAACACAACTTTCTATAAATCTGGCGTGACCGAGCCTATGAAGCCTCATACATATTACTTACATGACACCATGTAAGGTAAATCCTTTAATTAACATGATTGATTCGACTCGACATTTACACCGTATTCTCGAGATACATCAAGTAAAGAAAAGAATATAAAACAAAACTGATGGGAGAAAAGAAGAGAAAAGAAAGGATAATGATTATAATTTTTCGTGTTTCCGAGTTGGAAAGAAAGGAAATAAGTTTGTGTTCCCGAATTGGAGAGGAAGGAAAGAAAAATAATCAATTTACTATAATACCCTTATTTTTTTAAAATTATTTATTTTGAGTAAGGGTAATTTAATCACTTAGGAAAAATTATAAAGATTTTCATTTCATTTCCTTTCCTTCTAAATCCTTTCATTTTTGGGAGGAAAGTTTAGGAGAGAAAGTTTACCAAACTTTTCTTTTTAAATCATTTCATTTCTCTCCTTAAAATAACTCAAGAACACACAACTTCTTTTATTTCCTTTCAAATCTATTCATTTCTCTCCAAACTTAAACTCAGGACCACAACCTTACTAGGAATGACAAGCTCTATAGTAAACCAAGAAAAACTTCTAAGAAGAATACATTCTATGAAGTTAAAAGCAATAGATTTCACTAATACTATATATATACCTAGAACATTATATGAAAAATAAAATAAAAGTGGATGACTATATCTCTTAGTTGAATTTCAGTTCTAATTTAGTTTATTTTGCTTGCTTTAGATTGCAATTGTTTAGATTTAGTTGTGACCAGTTTCATTATTACATATATTAACTTTGAACCCAGTTGTTTGAGTATATTTATCTCTAACAAGTTGGTGTTAACATAGGTAGAAGAATGTTCAATATAGTTCATACTTAATTCATAGTCCTGAGAGACTAATTTTAATCTTTGGATCAATGACATAAATGGTCCAGATTGCATTTTAAAATTTTAGGCGGAGTGACATTTTCGTAATTCACATGTGATATTTTACAAATTATATGTGATTGTATACTAAATAATCTGTGATTGTATACTGAATAATCTGTGATTGAATATTAAAATTTTAGAACTATATTTTTTATATGTACTTTATTAAACACAATCAACATAGGTAACAGTAAATGATTCAGTTATTAACTATTTCTTTAAAAACTCATAATTTTTAGAGAGTATGAGATTCGAGATTAACATAGGTAATAATTAAAAAATAATATGAAAATTCATGGTAATTTGAGAATCTATCTTTCGGTTTACACTCCATTTATTTTCACTTTTATGATTTGAAAATTCAAATACATATAGATAATTAACAATAACAAATCGACTTTGTTGTTCGCATACAAGTTACATTTAAATTTATACATTAAATATACTATATGTTTTCTGTTAATTTAGATCGCATTTATAAAAAGTATATATACTGTTTTATAGTTCTATAATTATAACTTTTTATGAAGATTGGTTAGAAATGAAAGAGACGTTTAGTGCTTTGTTTATAATTTTAAAATCAATATGTTCTATTTAAATTCTAAAAACATCTAAATCTTTTTGTCTCTTAGAAAGTAATGAACAAAATTATGAAACCTAAGAACAAACGGAGTGGCATGAGGGGTTTGTATTTGGCCACACTACCGCTCCGTGGTGGTGGTCAGGGGTGTCTTTGAAGGAATGCAGAAGGTGCGGTCGCATATGGCTCACGTTTTAAAATGGGCCATATATATATATATTATAATTTTTCAAAGGTTCGTAGAAAAAAATAATTTGATGAGAACCAAAGTGATCAAGATGCCTTATAGCTCATCAGAATTATAAAGTTAATTATTTTTTTATATATTGTTGATCAAATTAGTGCTTCTCTTAAAACTAGATTTGAACTCTACTACAAAGAGTATGAAAAAGTATTTAGTTTTTTGTTTCCTAAAAAGTTGAAGTAATTTGATAACAAAGATCTTAAGTTATGTTGTAGTTGTCTTGAATTTGCACTTAAGTAGGATGAACAATCAGATCTTGATGCAAATAAACTTTATATGGAGTTGAAGCTGCTTGACACGTTTTTTACCCGGGAAAACTATCTGACCTAACTATGTTTTAAAATACTTGAAATAAGTTGATTGTTTTCTCGATACAATTATTGCATATAGGTGAGTATTCTGGTAACTATTGCATCTGCAGATAGCTATTGAGAAAGGCTTAATGGATTGACAATGATAGCTATTGAGAACGATATCTTGGAGAGTATTGATTAGTAAGAGATGATTCATAACTTTGTTTCCACTAATGGTAGGAGAACTTCACGGTTCATGTAACTATATAGGATAAACTATTTTACTACCTTTCTTTTGTTTTAATTTTTGATATAATAAATATCGTAGTATTAGTAAAAATTTGCTTATATATATAATGTGTGTGTATGTGTGTATATAAGGGGCCCATTTTTTCACTTCACACAGGACCTACAAAATCCACGGGACGCCCATGGTGGTGGTCTTGGGGGATGGCGACCGCGTGGAGTGGTGGGCAGTGGGTGAGGGTTCTTTCACTTCCTTTTCTTTCGTTTTTTTACTTTTTATAAAAAATTGAGGTATTAAGTGGGTCACAAAATTTAGTTTGGTGAGGAGTGACCATTACGGCGCTGAGTGGTGGACTAAGTAATAAGAGATAAAACTTGACGTGACGGTGTGGTGGGGAGTAAGTGAGTAACCACTCCTCCCACTAGAGGAAGGAGCCGGAGAGTGGTAGGGGGTGTGGTGGGCTAACTAGGGGTGAGCACGGTTCGGTTTGGGCATAAAACTAAAACCAAACCGAAGGTTTTTGGAAAATCATGGTTCGGTTTTCGGGTTTTGGTTTGGTGTTACAACTTTTCCATTTTAACTATCAAGATATGAAGCAATACAACAATTATTGTGAAGTTATGAAATTAAACACGAATGAAACTATATTAAAAACATCAAGATGTGTGCCACCTAATTCAAGCTATATTTGCAATTGATACAATCAAAATGTGTGTCAAATGTTTAAAATTTAAAGCCAAAGTTGAAATAAATCAAAACTCAAACCAAATCGATAAATAACATATTAGCAAAACTAAAAATCGATATGATCAACCAACTCCAGATGAACTATATATAACTCAGAAAACTAGAACATGAAAATCAAGATAAACAGCTAGAAATGGATTTCTATATTAAGTTGGAAATGGATGAAATGGAGAGAAAGTGAACTCATCGACTCGAAATGAAGTGATATAGGTGAACTCAATCGGGTAATCCAACAACTAAATGAAGTTGCAACTGTGAAGGAAATCTGAATTAGTGTGAGGCCTCTTCGGTGGAACTCTAATGTAAAAGGGGGTGGTTGTGTAAATCGGAAAGTCATAAGGTATTTGACATTTTGGACATGTATATTTACAATATTGCCCCTTGGAATGGTTTGGTTCGGTCTTTTGTTTTTTGAAAATTTAAAAATCCAAACCGAACAAAAAAAGTCGATTTTGAAATTTTGAAAATCAAAACCGTCGGTTGCTATATTGGTTTGGTTTTTTCGATTTCTATTTATTCTTCTCACCCCTAGGGATAATCACTTGGGTGGTGGGTGTGGTACCACACCATGTAGATGTGGTGAGAAAGGGAATGTGACATTTACCACCTTGGGGGTAGAGATATGTGTATGAAGGAACCATTTATTTATTAATTTTATTTTTGATTAGTTAGTGGCAGTGTGAGATAGGGGTGATTGGATTTTAAAACCCTCTCTTGGTACTATTTTGATCTTTGTTTAACTACTATTACAGTAATTCTTAAAACTATATACAATGACTAAAATATTCAAAGTATGATTCCCAACTTCATTTTTGACTCGATTTATATTAATATTATTCACACAAAACAAAATTAAAATACTTGATTTTTAAGTATTCTAACTCTATGTATCTCAAAAGATTAAAGACAATATATTTTATGTGGACATTCTTTTTTACTTCTATATTTTTTCAAGTGAATTATTAAATTACCTTTTTGTTAATCAAAAGAGGACATGATAACCGCCATTTTCTCCCTCTATATATGTTGGATGATAGACAATGTTGTTGAACAAAAACTTCTTATGATACAACAACTATTCACCACCTCCTCTATTTAAACATAAGTGTTTCATTAACTCTATTTATTTTTAAAGATGATATGCAGCAAGTAGACACTCTTTTTACTTCTATGTTTATTTAAGTGAGATTGAATTACCTTTTTTTAATAAAAGAAAACTATTCGTCACTGCCGTTTTACAAGGGTACAACGCTAGTCCTTAAATAGTTAAACATTTTATAATTAAACGCCTTTAACAACATTTCACAATTGATATTTGATATTTGATATATATGTATCATTTGGGTTAGCTTTTCACCTTTTTCTTGCCTATAAGTTAAAAAATTAAAATTAACAAAGCAATGAACACAAAGTCTGACCAAAACGACATCGCAAAAGCACTTAGAAAATGATTACGTATAAAGTTCAAAAGCCCCCACAAGTTTGGTAGACGGTCGCCGGAGAAAATGCTGACGCCGAGCTCCACTTTTATCTTTTTCAATCCTTTTATAAAATCAAACGGATCGTAATTAAAAGTCAACGCCGGTGAGATTACGGTTTGGAGAACGATTTAGAATCTTTAACGGAAACCATTTCCGGTGGCAATACTCCATTTGCCGATTGGACACTCAACACTGACAGATTGGGGGAAGAAGGACCACCCCCTTCGCCGCAGCCAATTAACGGATGGTTGTTCCTGATGGAGGAAGGGAGGCCGGTGGCGGTTGCAGTGGAAATAGCGGTGGCTAATGAAATCGGCATGAGACAAAGTCCTTTTCCTTGTAAGTATTGCATGGCTGACCCCATATCCTCCTCCATCAGCTTCACCACCTGATTCTCTGCCACCGTCATCGTCTCATTGTTTGAAGACGATGATGGCGGATTACCCCGTCCCACCGCACCACCAACCCCACTTACTTGTACATTGTCACGACTAGCTCCCTGTATAACGATGCATTAAATATAAGATTAAGCCTTTTTCATTAATTAAACTTTGCATTAATTACACTATCTTAGACCATGTGTTTTTTTAGATATACAGATGTCAATGATTGCATGAGGGGTAGAAAGGTAATTTCTCAGGTGTGTGTAGGGTAAGGGGCGGTGGTGGAATCTGAGAAAGTAAAGCACGCGTGATGGTTTCTTTCAATGTGTCGTTTATTGTTTGTGGACTTGTGAAAGGAAGTGGTGGGGTTTGATAAAGATTGGTATTTGACTATTTGAGGTCAATTTGTTGTTTAGGTTTCTATTTATAGAAAGATTAGAACCTATATTTATACTTTATTATAGTAAACCAAAAAAATGGAAAGAAAAAATATTTTGCTTGGCCACTAAAGTCTGTTTCTTGATATTTTAAAACACCTTTTTTCATGAGAAAAAGTTTGTATAAAGATGTTAAACAGTGCTTTTATCAGTGGAAGACCAAATTTAGACTCAAGACTAAAGTTTCAGACTTTCAGTTTTATAAAATAATTGTCTAAATAGAAAGGTATGATTAAGGTGTTTCTGTCTTTTTGAAATCAAGGAATTAAGTCCTGTTATGAGTATATATAACTAGAATGTACGTGTTTGTTGTTCAAAAAAAATAACTTAAAAAAAAGCTATACTTTTGGAAAAATAAATCCATAAAACTTATGTATAATGTTAATTATGGAGATGGTAAGTGTGTTCAAGTAAAAATGTGTAATCCACATATCAATTAACAAGTTGAGTTATATGCATGTTTTGATGCACATTTACTAGACATGTATATGATTACTTTTTCAAACTTGCAAAAGTTAAGAAATACTCTTTGATGTTTAATTAGATATTTTTTAAAATAAATACAGTTAATCTGATTAAGTCATTAATCCCATAATAATTCCAACAGTTCAAGATCTAACCTCAGAGGAGATATCTGCAACTAAAGGAGCAACTGCACCAGCACCTCCTAATCTACTCATGCTCAGTACCTAATTTAAAACAATCCATTTTAATAAGATTGTAAACAAATAAAAATAATTATATTTAAAAATTCTTAATAAACATGATGTGTGTGTATGAGAGAGAGAGAGAGAGAGTACTTTGACTTGGAGCTGGAGGAATTTCACATAATCTATGATCTCATCTAGCATTGAAGCCTTGTCTGTCTGTCATTCACAGCCCATACCCAAAGGTCCCAAATCACCATTAACAAGAAAATAATATTAGAGATAATAATAAGTACAACCTCAAATTAATTTTTTAAAGGTGAACTAAAAGATCAAATAATTTTACATTATGCCAACATAATAAAACCTATATTTAATTAGATTCTGTCTTCAATTTAGCAAATAGTTCTTTCTATTTCAAGGTCTTACTTCCACAAAAACCTCTTTAATTAGTTAAATTTAACTAATTTCAAAATTATCAAAACTAAAACATTAATGTTTTTCATTTTTGCATAAAAAAGTTTACTTATTTCAAAAAAATAGAAAATGATTCATTGAGACTTTCACTTAAATTATTAAAGACTCGATTAATTACCTTAATACCCTTTATTTAAGTTACATATAAAAACATCACCTAAATAAAGTGATATTAACTACACATATTATTTTAACTTTAAAAAATTATCTTTTTAGACCTTAATTTTTGAAGTTAATTCATTACAAAAAATTCAACTTTAGACATTTGCTTAAAATTATTTATTAAAAAAATCAAACAAATAAACAAAATTTTAATAATTTTTAAGGTCAAAATTGCAAGTATAATCCCTCACCCTCCTTCCCGGGAAATCCGACTATGATCCCAACCTACCCCGGATTTCCTGGCTACCATCTTCACTTTCAAGTACGCACGGAATAAGAAACAACAACTGTCCCACGCGCCCTAACAACGCGCTCTCTTATTGGCTCATAATCATTTCCCCTTATGTGGCACGTGTGAGTGTACTCCACCTATACTCCCTGACCGCCGGTTAACACTCACGGCACCGGCGACAGCTAAATTAAGAACCGTCTGTCTATTTGGACGTGATATGTCTAAATGTAAGAGGAGTGCACCCAACATACCTTGTTAGCATTTGGAACGAGTTCTTGTAGCGATTTCATCCTCTCCGCAATCCTCTCTCGCCGTAGCTGTGGAATTCCGTGAAGAAATTGATCAGAAATAATGGAGGAAGAATTAAAGAGATAGTAAGATTAATGAGTATATATTTGATTCTTTTCAATTATACTCTTTCAGCTATGCTGTGTGGATCAGTTGCTTGTCCTCTTCGAGCTCTAACTCTTTGTCGTGGCTGCCCTGGTGGTCCACTTCCGCCACCACCTGCTGCAGTTGCACCGCTGGTGGGCGGTGCTTGGTTCAAAGAACCTGCTGCTGGCCCCGGAGATCCAAAGGTCTGTGCCTGTATCGGTGATCATCGATATAAATATTCAAAAAAGAAAACTAAAACTGAAAATTTATAATCGAGCACTCACCGGCGGATACTGGAAATCGTGTGTTTGATTCGACTGTAAGGATCCGGCAAACCCGTTAAGAAGAGTTTGAATCGAATTGTCTCCATTCTACATAAAATTCAATAAAAAACTCGTCGTCACAACAACAATAATATAAGTATGAAAGATAAAAACTGTTAATAGTACCGGCGACTCACCATCTCATTTTGAAAAAGCCCAGAATCAACGGCGCCGGTTAATCCTCTTGAAAGCAGCAACTGCTGTTGAAGAAGCAAAGATTTCGGATTAACTGCTCCGCCGGTACCGGCGCTGATCTGGTGTTGCCGGAGTTTAGTTGCTAAAACAGCTGATTGATCATCAAACTGGTCTACATCCCAACCAAGAGCTGATTTATTCTGACAAACACCACCACCGCCACCTCCACCGCCGTCAACGATGCCGGCAGTTGACAAGTCCGGCCAGGAAACTCCAGATTGGAGACCACAAAGCATTTGTTCAAGCAAAACATCGTGAGAAGACGCAGGATCGAAGATGTTGGTACCGTTTTGAAGGTCTTGAAGTGACATTTGCTGCAGAAAAAAAATACGCACAAAAAACACACAGTAAGCCCTAGATTCATAATGACAAAAACATATATGCATTTACATATACATACCTGGGAAAATGTGAAATTTATGAGTATTTTCGGAAATTGGATTTAGGTTTACGATGGAGATTGGGAGGAGGAAGAAAGTATTCACAAATGTTTGTCTGTTGTGGAATGTTTTTCAAGCTCTCTCTCAATTTCATCCATCAAAGAGTATTTATAAATAACTAAAAAAAGGTTTTGTGTATTATTTAAACTTTTTAGCAATTAACAAAACTATTTAGTGGATATGGATTGGAACTTATTGAGAAAATTTTACTAAGTTATTTAAAAGTGAACTTTAAACCCTCTTATTTTATTTCTTTCACAAATATGCACTCAATGCCCTACTATAATAGATTTAATGATTCATCTTTTATTTTTATGCTAATAAAGTTGGTCGACAATGCGAAAATAGCTTTCTAAGATCCTATTATGCCATAAAAATGTTCTCAAAAGCTCGCTATGATATTATTTTGGCTTCGTCAAAGCTTGAGGTTTGACTATGTCGTTACGAAATGGTCCAATACCGGGGCGTAAAGTTTGGTGTACAGTACGTAAAGCCTAGGCGTGTCTTTACCCTGTTATAAGTCACGATTTTTTATGCGCAATAAGGTTGTTGGGATATACTAATATAAGCTGGATATTTAGTGAGAGAAGAATGTTGGTAACATCATCAATGACACATTAGAATAAAAATATTTTAGTTATATTTACCCAACCGTGAATTGCGTCCGTATTAATTGTCATTAATGAGTGAGGCTTGATTTTTTCAAAATACCCATCATTAATGCATCATGATGCCATTAATGAGTTTTATTTATTTTGATCAAATATCAAGATTCATTTGAGAACCTTTATTAATTATAATTGCGAGAACCAATCTTAGTTATTAATTAAAATAAATCAATGTCTAATAGTATTAATGATTTATTAATGACTCATTAATTCGCTCATTAATTACTCATTAAGGAGAGGTAGATTAGGATAATTAGGTCATTAACGGGGTATTTGGCGTCTCATTAAGGAGCCATTAATGAGTAATAAATGGCTCATTAACGAGGTTACTTTGGGAAAAATAAGGCTTAATAAGTAATGACTCATCTACCTAGGCACAATTCACGGTTGGCAAATATATAAATGAACAAAATACCCCTATTAATGAGTCTTAATGATGTTAGAAACAGTTCTCGCAGTTTCTCGTACGAAATATAGTTCTCATTTGAACTTTTTTTTTATATATATAGCAAAACACACGCGCGCGCGCACACACACACACACACACACATATATATATATATATATATGTGTGTGTGTGTGTGTGTGTGTGTGCGTGCAAATTAAGGTGGGAAGGTGTGAGATGACAACACTGTGTGCTCTTAGGGCAAGACCTTGTATATGTAAAGACTTTCTTCGAATTTTAGAGTGTGTTTGGTGTAGCGAAAGGAATTGCAGAGAATTGAACTGTAGAGAAATGGAATTGGTTTGAAGAATGAGAATTGATTCTTATGTGGTAGCACAACAATGTAATTGAGAATTACCTCCAAAATATTATAACTTTTGCTTGTAATTTATTTTGAAAATGGTTTGTTTTCTAATTAAAATATATTTGCCAATATCTTTTTTAGCATGTATTTGATCATCTCCATTTTCAGGATAATAAAATTAAGATCTTTTTCAATATTATAATTTAATTATTCTAGTGACGTACATATGCATTAATAATTAAGAACATAGTTAGTGTCCATTAGTCTTAGACAATGTATTTGATTTATAGCTTCACCACAATTATAAAAGATTGTAACTTGCTTGTAATTTTTTATATGGGGATGGTGGTTGTGGGGATTAGTGACGAGGGTAGTAACGGTATGGTGGTTGTGGTAGTTGGCGACGGGTGATTGTGGCGATGGAAGTGGCGGCGGGTGAGGTGGTGGGGGTGCTTGGCGGCGGGCGGTGGTAGTGGCAGGGTGGTTGGTGGTGGCGGTGGTTGTGGTGTTTGGCAGTCGGCGGTGGTGTCGGTAGGGTGATAAGGGTGGTTGTGGTGTGAGGTGGTGGGGTGGGTGGTAGCAGGCGGTAGTAGTGGTGGCGATGGCGGTAGATTGGTGGCGATGATGACAGTGGTGGTGGCATCAAGTGGCTACGGTAACGGTGGCGGTGGCGGGTTAAAAACTTGACGGAGAGGATAAGATTTATTGTTTTCAATGTAATTCCAATTCTCACTTCTCTTCTTCATATAATAGAGAATTAAAAGTAAAGAATTTGAATGGGTTTATTCTCATATTATGATTCTTAAATCCTTTTATTTCTGTGTACAAAAGCATCCTTAAGATAAACCAAACACCTTTCATAACCCAATTAATGTTCTCATTATTTAGTTTTGAATTTAAGTAAAACTAAATAGTTGAAAACAGTTTAATAGTTTTATATTCGGCCTTTTGCATTTCATTTTGCCATATCTAAAAACTATAAAAGCATATATTACTTTTTTTTTGTTAACTATATTTTATTTTCCTGACCGGCAATGTAAATCATAATTATTGCTTTCATTTCATTAACCAGGGTTCATAAATAATAGGATAAACGCATGGGAAACCATTTCTCTTAAACTTCCAAAACAACTATGTTTCTTACATATTTGATTTGGGTGATTTTATTTGAACTTTCGTGATAATCTAAATTGACTCCTATGATGTAATATATGTAAGTGTATGACATGTATTAAAAACCGTATTTGATTAATGTGACATTTGTGAAATGTAGAGGGAAATGGGTCAAATGGTGATATTATTTGAAAACGGGTGCGACTATTTAGCACCCAATTGATTGTGGTCATGATGATATAAAACTAGTAATTTTCTAACAATTTTATTTACTAAGGTCCGTTAACCTAAACAAAATATAAATTTTACCCTTATTTTAATTTTTAATTCACTAAATTTAATTTAATATTTATTATTGTTAACCTTTTTTCCTTATATCCTAGATATTTTGTCTCTCACAAATGTCTCGCTCTCTTTGTGACCAACTAGTGTGTGCGTGTGTGTCCAGGTTTTAAAATGTTGTTTTTGCTATTACTAAATAAACACTACACACAATTCAGGCAAGTGCACCTGGTCAGTAGTAGTATAGATTTGGTAAGAGCGGATGTCGTATCCCGGGTCCTGGAGACCTAACCTACTCAATCATCATTGTAGTTTGACCAAACAATAAATAGACATGCAAAAACAGAAATAAACAGAAACTAAGACAACTAAATACAAAGCAGATTTAACACAACAAACACGTAGAAAGACGGAACAATCAATTAAAGGTTCACTCGAGCTTTCGAATCATCCTAACTAGTCATGGCAATAACTTCATTTAAAAACCGGATTATGAAGGTTTGATAAGACAGATTAAGAACAGATGTTTACTGTTTTAGTTCTTAGCATAATCACATCTACGTTTTCACATAAGACACGATCACACAAACAATAGCAAATCTAAGTTTTCACTTAAGACATGCATACTAGAATTCAACCATACATTCACCAATTTGTGTGCAAAGCAATTACATGAACATATATCTTTTCAAATAATACATACAGTAATTACCAGAACCCAGAAAGATGTCGGAACGGTCAAAAACAGTTAAAACGAGCAAAACAACAAACTGATATGAACAGAGGCACTTGCGGGCGCAAGGCAGAACCTTACTGCCGCAAGGAGGCTTTTGACAGACTGCCTCATTTCTGCACAAAGACTCAACAACACAAACAACCTGGATTTTCATCCAAAGTTCTAAGCATATGCATCAGGACACTATGAAGTCACAAACTGGACATAACTCAAACCACACAATGGGATTCAAGATTAAGTCACATACATTTCTAAGGATTAAATCATGCTAAACTACCATTCCTAGTAAGATTAACACATTTCAAGCATAACACATGTGAAATAATCAGATTAAACCATCATAAACACCAAAATAAACATTGTATTGCCATAACTAGCCAAGAATCATCTTGGATCAAGTGAAAATAGTTTAGCTATCCATAATGCAAGTACAAAAACCTCTGGAATACATGATACAAATGTAAAAACAAAGAAATGGACAGATTTTACCAAGCAGCTCCAGAGAAATCAGCACTTTAACTTGACAAACCAAGCTTTGAGTTGATGTTCCAAGCCTTCTAGCAAGCTCTCCACCTTCAAATGGACCAAAGTATGGTGCTGGAGTGTTTAGAGGGCTGGGAGAGAGTGTTTGGAAGTGAAAACCTGGGCTGGAGTATCAGAGAAACCGTCCAACCTCCAACCTCTTCCAACTCTTCTTACAGCTGAAGTGAATTATGAATTTATAGACATCTGAACAGGGGTGATTACGGCCGTAAGACCTATCCTTGCGGCCACAAGGATGTCATTTTAGTCAACTAACTGCCAGAATCTCCGCACTGTTAGGTGAGCTTCGCAGTACTCGAAGAAAACTGCAATTATTGGGGTTTAAGGCCTTGCGGCCGCAAGTACATGGCTTGCGGCCGTAAGGGGTCATTTTTCAACTTTTCTTGTTTTCTTCCTTCTTTTCACTGGTTTTGCATATGTTTCTCACTTTAAGCGTTTTTAAACCTGCATGGTGAACTTTAAGCATATTTGGACATTAATTGGACTATTCACGCATGAAATGAGCTAAGAATGGGGCGTTTCGACATGTAAAAACATGTATAATCTTGCATATATCATTAATATATTTACTTGAATTAACTACTTTTTAAACGTATAGGTCATTATGAATCATTACATAATTTTAACTAAATGGTTTTATATCATGTTTAAAAAATGATATATATTAACTCTTATATTGCAATTATATAATTTACCATGTCAAATCTTGTTAAACTTTAATGTTTTGTTTTGAACATTACCGAAAGAACACTATTTGTTTTAGTTGTTAGGTTTCAAGGAACACTTAGATACTACTTGTATTATACATTCTCAATTTGAACTTATATATATATATGGGAGAGTTCATGCGAGAAGTGGTTTTTTTGCGAGAAGTGCGAGAAGCAATTTCAGCTATTGATTGATTCTTGATCTTGTGATTTACATTAATAATAATTAATATTTTTATTTAATTCGAAAGGATAAATTAGTAAACAAAATTTTTTTCTCTCTCCTCTCTCAAATTAATTTTTCTTTCTTTAATTAAACTTTTTCTAGTTTTAGAATTCACATTAATTTATTATTAATACGATGTTCACTACAGAACATAACCCATGATTTACAAATTTTACGTTATATATATAATATTCATTAGTGAACACATCCACTCCCAACTTATCAAAACTATTAATAAACTTTTTAAATATATTTCGAAGTTCACTAGTGAGCATGTTACATTATAGTACCATGTTTTTGAAAGTTCTTTTTTCCGGTGTTCATTAATGAAACATAGAGAAATTTAAAAAATTGATATTATGATTAGAAAAGGTTAACAACCAATAATTATGTTCACACCATTAACTAGAAAAAGAAATTATACTTACAAAAAAAAACGTTACATTAACCCATATTTCTAAATTCACTAATGACAATACATAGACAAACCAAATTAAAATGTTACATTAACCTAAGTTTCTATATTTATTATTCACTAGTAAACAATATAATCATAACCAAAATCCACTCCCTAATAATAAAAAACATTAACTCCAAATGTTTTTAAAAAAACTATCAGATCTAGAAAACAAACTTTAGATCATCAACATTATAAATCCTCAATTGAGCAGCAATGAACTCACAATTATAAACAAGAATTCAAACAAACCTAATTTAAAATA
>JAUEJL010067841.1:8477-29005 GCA_032274825.1 Drosophyllum lusitanicum | reverse complement strand
TATCCATGCGTCAATCCATAAACAGTTGCAACCAAACCAGTTACAACTAACATCATCCGTGAGTAAACATCCACTCACCTCGAGTTCTCGAACTCCCACTCAGTGATCTAATGTTACCGAGCCTTGTCTGTTCCTGAGAACACAATAAACTGAAATCAGTATCCAGTTCATAAATATTTATCAAACATATATTTATATCTTCTTTAGTCATATACAACAAACTAAATTCACATATGCATGTACATTAAGCATATAACATCAAAGAATACAACTTTAATTTCCACAAGTATCGGAATTTAAGAGAATCCGATCCATAGTGTCTGATTTAAGGAAATCCGATTCAATTGTGTCGGATTTCAACAAATCCCGGATTCACCCTTAACGGAATTCCACCATCGGATTCCTCTGTCGGATTCACCATTGGATTGCTAAGCTTCGGATTTCATCCACACCGGATTCCATCAATACCGGATTCAAGGTACCCGGATTTCAAGTGTCGGAATTCATCAATCACCGGATTCCAACATAGTCGGATTTACCTTCGGATTCATCACTGTCGGTTTTCATCCATCGGATTCATGAATACCGGTTTTAATCATCATCTTCTTCAATTTAACAATCCGTCAACTTCAAGCATTCATGGATGAAATATCCAGCAATCATAAACTTACTAAAATCACATCCAGTCATGTTTAAACTATTTATAACATGCTTATCATCAATAAAGACACCATAGAATTCAAGAACATAACCAAACCAATCAAACCCATTTGTCATGTTTCTTTACAAGCTCATCAATGGTGATTCTATAACTCCAGCAAGTTATTAACATCAGTTACATGTTAAAACAGGAATCACAATTCAAACATATAAAGGAAACATACAAACCTTTACTTGAATCTACGAATTTGAGAATCCAACAACTTCAAGAAACCAATTCCGATTCTTAATTCTTCTTTCTCTCTCAAAATACACACAACACACACTTCAGCCGATTAACAAAGTGGGGAGGTGACTATCGATAATTAGACTTAACTCAATAAACACGCATACATGCACTCAATTAATCGAAGCAGGAGGTGTCAACCTCACAAATTCAAATACATGCATACGTATACATATATATATATATATATATATATATATATATATATCACCTTACTTAATTAATAACAATTAACTTAAGCAAATTCAAATTAATAGATAAGTAAACACCTAATAAATTAATCACGTATAAATGTACTGAAGCCTACATAACAATTAGGCCAAACTCAGGATGTTACAATAAGGTACATATAAATTACAGTAAATTTAAATTGTATATTTATAATATATGTCACGTACCTTTGTGTATATCTAAATCTATAGGAGATGTCAGAACGGACACTGTCTCCTTTTATTACTCTCTTTTCTTTTTGCATAATATGATTTATTGTATTGTTTATGTTTTTCTGTTATTGATGAAGTATCCATTATGAGTTTTCACATTATAAAATAAAAACACAATATGATTTTTATAATATTATGTTAAATAGAAAAGACATACCTTTTTATCGAATTAAATCACGTTGAATTACATCGATGTTTACATTCTTATCACATCAGGTCATTTCATACTAAAAAAACAAAAATGTATGAATTTATGTTTTAGTATTGTGTAAAACTAAACATGAATTGACTCTTTATTTTTTAATATCATTTTAGACATTTACCAAACACTATTATAATGTAGTTTAGATAATACTAGATTTTGTATTGTGTGAGACAAAACGCATTACAGTGATATCTATAGAAATTGATGTTTTATAATTTTAAATATCATCATTTCGGTGGTACTCATAGTATTTTTAAATATAATCATTATGTATGTTTTGTTTGTTTGTGGTTTGTTGAATAAGTAGATTGGAGTGTTTGCATCGATTTACATATTTATTTTTGATATTCAATTTTGTCATTAGTTAAGATAACAAGTACAAAATTTTCATTTTGCTATATAAAAAGAAAATCATAAATGTTAAAATATCTTTAAAAACATACAACTTGTTGACCATGCCAAATAAATAGAATGAAATAAACATTGTTTCACTAAATATCTAGTAATTTCATTTCTTCCGCTTCTCGCATGTTCGGTTCATACTTTATCTTGCTCAAATCCGAGCACATCAACATATTTTCTGCAAAAATAAATATAACTTCGCTATTAAATTGAAGTTCCATAAACAAATACAGAAAACATTATAATTTAAATAATTAAAAACATGTAGTACTTACTTTCTTTCCTATGCATACGTTTAATTAAAGTAACATAAATCACTTTTTTATCCCTTATTTCTCGAGCAAATGGTACCAAATATTTTTGGCAATGATCATGCAATCTCATTATCATTTCTTCATCGCTATTAATAATTCGTGTTTCTACGGGATCCTAATGTTGTGACCGCTCTTATTTGCATACTTTTAGTAGTAATTTAGTTTGAATACTTACATGGACAATGTCTTGTGTTGCAACAACTTGATGATAATATTACGTTGCAACAATGTTGTTGGTTTCTAAGCTGTCATCAATGATCATGGGGACAAGTTGATAATTTCCGAGTTGTCCATGAACTTCAGTTGGCTTGAGTTGATTTCTTCATGGACGAGTCGATGAGAGGTATGAAAACAGAACCTTGAAACTTGTTCAGGCTATGAGAGGTATGAAAACAAAACCTTGAAACTTGTTTATATACTACTCGAGTTGATTTCTACATGATCTTGTGATATGATTCGATTTTTTATATATAGTAAAAGTTTTGATACAAGAATGAGTAGAGATTTTGTTTCCGAATTGAATTTTATTTCCAAGTTGCAACAGCTAGCAATATGTGTATCTATTAAGTGAGATTGTAGTTTTTTTTAGATAAATTTCATATGTGTGTGAGGTTGGAAACCCAGGTGCAGATTGCACAAAAATGAGTAGGGATTTTGTTTGACTTTCCAACAATTTCCTTTTTTAGACCGTAGAAATTTCATGTTTTTAATTTTCTTATAATTTCCTTTTCTGTTAGCCGATCATAGCAATTTCAATATTGTAATAAATCATTACAATCATATCATTTTTAATTCCAAGAGGTCGTGGATATTTTTTAGAGGTAGTGCATTGTTTCCTTATCTAAAATGGTTGACATCTTATTCAAATGATTTCTAATTCTAAGAGGTCGTAAATATTGTTTCTTAGAGGTAATGGTTGACATCTTATTCAAATTAATTCAATAGGTTTAGTTAGTTAGTTAGTGGTGAGGGGTAGTTTAATACATTCAATTTAATTAAAAATTAAGATTTTAAAAAGTTATAAATGCTTTATAAAAGGTAAAGATTAGTATATGCGTATGTTGTGCTATTAAAAAAAATCCTTTTCGTTAGCCCATAATCAACTACATTTGACCAAATGGTGAAACTTGGGATGACAAAAAATAACCGAAATCAATGGGAAGAATCAAAAACACACATCGGGTTTAAGGATGTAGAAAACCCGATTCTTTTTAATGACTTCGGAGACGATAATGGAACGAGGAAAACCCGATTACCCGGCCCGATATCGGCCCGGTTAATCGATTTTTTAATATTAATTCTTTATTTTTAAGTAGAAAATATAAATATTTTCAAACTAACCCTAAATCCCTAAACAATCCGCGGCTTCACTTCATAGACTCCTCTCACGTCTCACAGTATCCCTCGATCGAACAACCTGACTCCCGACCGCCGACTTGCTCTCGGTCGATGAGTTCACTGCTCCTCTAGAATAGACGACGTCCTCTCAATCATCATTCATAAATTGACGACATGCAAGGCTGATTTGCGTTCGCTGCTCACTGCAATTGACGACTTGCTCTCAATCGATTTGAGGTTTTTTCTTCCTCTTGTAGGTAACGGTAACCCACTAGTTCTAATTCCCTAAATGCATTGTATGTTTGCTTTATGAGGTTTGCTGTCTCGATTTGAGGCTGGATTTTGTTTATCAGTTCCGATTTCTTGTACAGTTAGGGAACTTGGCTTCTGTAATTTGGGTTTTGTTTATACAGTCTTGCTTTTTTGTTTATACAGTCTCGATTTGAGGCTTGATTTTGTTAAAATTTGGCTTTTTATATCAACTGAAATTTGGATTCTGCAATTTGTTGCTCGATGGCGTATAATATTAAGCGAAATAATGGCTTCTGCAATTAGTCACTGTCCTTTTTGACTAACAATTTAGGTTGTATTGATTCTAATCAATTGGCTTATTGGTTGTATTCATTCTAATTGACTTGTATGCTGACCGTTTTGACTAAAACTTTTATGTTGTATTTTTGAGCTTTTAATGGTTAGATATTTTAATCAACTTGGGATAGGACTATAGAGTTATCATATACTATGTATACAAAATCTGTAAATTCGTTAAACTTACTTGTTAGAACTGTGTGCTTTATTAAATTGTTTGGATTCGATAATGTTGTATAATTCTTGAATAATTGTTTTCTAAAACTCATGGTAATATTTAAACGGTGAAGTTAAACGGGTATCCCTGCAGTGAAAATTACTTGTTTAATCAACCGTCTACATTAAACCGGGATACCTGTTTCCCCGATTACCCAATGGGGATCCCGGTTGAACTACCCGTGGTTTTTTAAACCGGGATGGAGCCGCTTTTCTAAACGGGGACGGGGAGACCAATCTCTGGCCCGAAACTGGTCCCTTTGTCATTCGTAGTGAAACTTAAAATTGAAATCAGCCATCGCCGTATCTTTACCTCTCAACTTCTCGTCTTCTCTCTCACCACACAATCAACTGCTAGAGTTGCCATTCCTTTCTTCGAACCGAGCTCTGATACCAATTGTTTGGTATCACACACTCACACAATCGAATATAGATGAAATCACAGAATTAACAGTTTGACACTCAAAAACTTCATGACATATTACTGCTGCCAAAAGGCTACTTAAATATGCGTACAAAGGGAAAGAAACAAACTGAAACGTTAATGAAATAACAAACTCTAAATCTCTAATTCTATAGGGAAGAATCGAAATATTCAAATAATGTAAACAGACTACTCCTGCAAATCAGAGATTTATTCACGCGACCAAAGACCCACTAACTCCAACAGTTACGCATCTGCCAACTTCTCACTTCGACTGTACATTTCTTTTTTGTTATTACATAGTTGATTATTGGCAGCTCATTTATTCTAATTGCATTTAGTTTGGGGTTGGGACAAGACTTATTGATTGTTTTGATGAATTTGATCTATATTTTATAGCTAGTGTTTTCACCCACATAAAAAGGCAAAGGAGACCAAATTATATCAAGAATGGCAACCAAGGCAATGTATCTCTCTGTGATTAATCAGCCTTTACTTTCAAGCCGTGCTACTATAAAGTCGCTACAAGTTAGATCATTCACCGTGAAATGCTCCACGGGTGCTGCCTCCACGGGTGCTACAGCTCCTGGTATTCTTTATTTCTTTTTTTGATAAATTCATGTCAATATGTGAACATATCTTGAGGTTCATGTCATTCAATGTTTATGATTCTAGCCATTTGTAACACGATAAGTTTTTATTTTGTTTGACTTATTCTTGTATTTCATGTATACAAAGATAGGATAAAAATATGGTGTAGCGTGTAGAAATTTTCTAGCCAAAGTATTAACTTCTGTATTATTGGCATGCCATAGTGACCTAATGTGTTTGTAAGTGTCTAATTGTACATGAAAACATATTGGATAAGTTTTATGGTTATGGAATGTGATCCTAATTTCATAATCAATGCGTAGAGTTGAGAACAAAATCAATACAAGCCTCACACATAGAACGCTGAAGACTCTAATGACATTCTATTACTTTTTCACTCTAACAATCACATTTCTTAAATAGGTAATAGAAAATAAATATCCTAATTTCACTGGGTTAACTTGAAAACAGATAAGAAATTATAGCACTTTTATAAACTTTTAAATAACATATGCCAACTCATTTATTCTAAATCTTTAATCTTTAATTATTAATAAAACCATAATTACATGATCTCCTACCCAATTGAGGATCTTATGAGATCCAATTGTCATTCTAACATCATTTTAAAATAAGCCCTAATGGACGGTTTGTTGATACAATGTAGCTCCTTGGAAGCTTGCGGATGCTAGACTTGTGCTTGAAGATGGATCCATTTGGAGGGCCAAGTCTTTTGGTGCTTCAGGGACTCAAGTTGGTGAAGTTGTATTTAATACCTCATTAACAGGGTGAGAGGAGTTACAGTTTATAGCTATCTTGTGTCATTATATGATGCATTTTCTTATATTTTTGGCAGATGTTTATATTGACTGGATGTTATATCTCTCACTTATAAATTCAGATAACCGATTGGATATATTTCAACCAGATTTGATCAAGCATGAACTTGTTGTATTGGCATTTTTTTGCAGGTATCAAGAAATTCTTACAGACCCAAGTTATGCAGGCCAATTTGTCCTGATGACAAACCCACACATTGGCAATACCGGGGTTAATATAGGTACGTAAAATATTAAATCTGAAGTCCTGGATTAAATTATTGTCGTGATCTAAACAAGAAGTAAATGTTTGCAGATGATGAAGAATCAATAAAGTGTTTCCTGGCTGGTTTAATAATCAGAAGTTTGAGTATCAGGTATACTCCAGGATTTGTGATCACGCCTTGTTGTTTCATGGTTTTGTTTAAAGTTAGTACCGAAGTCAATCCAATCTGACTGATTTACGAAATATATTCTCCAGCACCTCAAATTACAGATGCACGGAATCACTTTCTGACTATTTGTCAAAAAGGAACATCATGGGAATATGTATGTTCTCTATCTCATAATCTAGTGCAGCGTAGTCAGCCTAACTTTTGACATCTTTTGATCATGGTAGTTATAGGCAAAGGCAACCTTGCGGCGACGTGCCCTGATCAGGGACTAAGGCTAGAGGCAACAATAGGCAATGGCCCTAGTAAAGTTTTCTAATTAACTAGAACGAATAGCATATATGACATAATTTAAGATGGAAAGAAGGATTAAAAGCATAATTTGAAGATATAACAAGCTAAAAATTAGTAGTAAAACTAAAATACCAAAAAAGCGGAAGTTTTACATGAAAAGTGGAAGTCTAAGACGTCTAATCTTAATCACACTCTTCAAAATTACCCCCTCCTATACCCTCATCACTTTCTACATCCACAAGATCAACTTCCTCATCTGACTAGTGGCTTACTCCTACTTGAAGATGATGCATTTCTTCTAGTATAGTGTGTCGGTTCATAAACTCTACTTGCACATGGTACATTACCCCAAGTGAGTCCTCCCTGATCACCAAAAAATAACGCATCCTCTTCATTTATTCTAATCCCCATGGAACCCATGTATTTATACAGAGAGGGGAAGGCAGAGCCGTGGAGGATAAAGCTTATCCTAATTCTTTTCTGTTTTCAGAATTTTAATGTCTTATCCTAATCTCTATTAATCTCATGTATTTATACAGACATAAGAGAATAAAATATGATCATTGAAAAAAGAAAAGAGAAATTAGCCGTTGAAAAAGTAGATGTTGGGGAAAGAGGCCTCACCTCATAGCCTTGGGGCCTTTTGACTAGTAGACATAGGCCTTATCACAACTTTTCTTTTTAAGGTGACAAACCTAAAATGCCCTGGCCTCATCGCCTTAGGCCTCATCTTTGTTGCCTTTAACAACATTGCTTTTGACTGTTATTGACTTATTCGGTTTTTTATGGAGCAGATGATGTTGACACTCGTGCAATTACCCGTCGGCTAAGAGAAGATGGAAGCCTGATTGGTGTTTTGAGCACAGAGAAATCGAAAACTGATGAAGAACTTTTGGAGATGTCCCGCACATGGGATATCGTTGGTATTTAATTGCCGTCTTTGTTTGGGATTTTTTTTATAAATTTTTAAAAGCAACTTGTTTGGGAAATTTTGACCTGTAATAGTAGTACAATGTTGGTAACCAAGTGTTATTTGAATTTTCTGCAGGTGTGGATTTAATTTCTAGTGTTTCGTGCAAGAAACCTTATGAATGGATTGAGAAGACAGGTTTGGAATGGGATTTTAACTCGAGTCGAAGACACGGGAATGCTTTTCATGTTAGTGTTTCTAAATCTTTATATTATATTTACTTGGCATTCGTGATTAACTTTTGTAGCTCTAACTTTTTTGTGTTCTTTACCTCTTTGAATGAAGGTGGTTGCTTATGATTTTGGCATCAAACACAATATACTAAGGCGATTGGCATCTTATGGCTGCAAAATTACTGTTGTGCCCTCAACATGGCCAGCATCTGAAACACTTAAAATGAAACCCGATGGAGTTCTTTTTAGCAATGGGCCCGGTGACCCGTCTGCGGTTCCGTATGCCGTTGAGACGGTTAAAGAGCTTATTGGCAAAGTTCCTATTTTTGGAATTTGCATGGGACATCAATTGCTTGGTCAGGCCTTGGGTGGGACAACATATAAAATGAAGTTTGGTCATCATGGAGGAAACCATCCTGTCCGTAACCTTAAAAACGGTAGTGTTGAGATTAGCGCACAGGTATCAATAATTAGTAACAATTATATCTACTTTTTATGATCTGTTGATTCGCACTGACATCTTTATGTTTATCTGAAATTTATATAAATTGCTTGGATTTCACTGATAAATCTATTTACATGTTCCAGAATCACAATTATGCGGTTGACCCAGAATCACTTCCGATGGGGGTAGAAGTGACTCATGTGAATCTGAATGACGGAAGCTGTGCAGGTCTTGCCTTCCCTCAACGAAAGCTCATGTCTCTTCAGTACCATCCAGAAGCATCTCCCGGACCTCACGATTCAGACCTCGGTAATTAATTAATATCCTTGTTTATATATCATTTATAACTCCAACAATTTACGTATTTCAGTTGAATCACTAGGGTCATAGGGTGCACCCCATTTCATGAAACCCGATTTCCTTTCTGGAACATTTTCTCAGTTAATTGATGGGATTGCTGTTTTCATGGTTGCATATAAATTTGTAGAAAGTGTGCATTTGAGGTGAGATGAGCTGGAGCTCTTCTTGGCTCATGAAAAGATTGACAATAAAAATATATACATAATTATTGGTCACTCTATTATTGGATGACATGTGGAATCCATTAGTTATCTTTCTTCATCTCCTCTCTTGATTTTGACACATGTCTTGATCATGTGAATAGGAGGACGAGTAGGAATACAAAGTAGGATTATATAAAACCTCTCATTTATATTCTAACATGCTTTGTATCCGATTGCAGTATTTGATCAATTTGTGGAGCTAATGAGAAAAGAAAAGCTAAGTGTATGAGTGGTTGATGGTGATTATTACATGACAAGAATTTGTACCGAATGAGGTGAGCGCAGCTTTAAGTGTATCATGGCTTACGACTAGTTAAGGTTATGTTTCTCCCAAGACTTTTGTATGAATTATTGGCATTTATGGTAAAAGATATATATGTTGACTTGTTTGGTAAGAGCTATTTTATAAATTACATGTTTTTTCTCTTATGGAGAAACAAGAAGCCTCGAAGTTGCATGTTTGGCGGCAAACAAATAAGAGCTAGAAGCTTTTAGTTTCGAAAAACAAGATAGCCAGCCTTCTTTGGATGCGAGAGTTTGAATGTCAAATTGAAAGACTATTTCGGGAGCTTTTTTGAGCTTTTAATGGGTCTAATTTTGGCTTGTATTTGGTCTCTTGTACTTTTATTTTAGCATCTTGCTATATTGCTATTAATAAAGTACTGAGTTTGCTAGAAGAGGGTGATGGCAATACCGAAACTCTCAGCCTAGTGTGCTCTTTTTTGCTTAAAAAAACGTATAATTATATATAAAGGTTTAACTTTTTACTTGGGTTTAAAGATCCAGCTACTTTAAACACATCCTCTCTCTCTTTCTCTCCCCCCCTCTTTCTATCTACCAACCAACACCACTACCACATCCTCACTCCATCACCAGACTCTCACCACCTCCTGCCCTAAGAATTCTGGTGACCGCTGCCCAACAGCAAAGGTGACGTGGTCACTACAAAGTTGATCCCCCCCTACATTGACGAGATGAGTTTCCAACTACGCGAGGCAGAATTGCCTGTCGAGTAGAATCGCTATGAAGTAGATTTGAGTTTCTAACTAGGCAACTAAAGTCAGATTTGTGTGTGAATTGAGATTCGGGTATGCTTGATTTTGGTTTGCAAATCTAGTTTTCACATATTTGTTCGTTTGTTTTTTTTTTCTTTCTAGAAACGATATTGTGGTTTGAAAAGCTGGTCAATCTAGTCACTCTTAGTGTTGATAATTATTAGGGATAAGTGTTCTATTTAGAGATCAAGAGACCTCGACACGACGTGTGCCATTTAGCAATCCAAGGGATCGCAACAGGAAAGACTATTATAAGACAACTCATTTAAGAGAAGCTCAAATACATGTATATTTCACATTTGAGGACTAAGGCTTCTATTTATACAAGGTAATCATACAAAAGGACACTTATCATGATGACATACTACCATCATACAAACTTAACCCATTAGTGAGTTGGAGATGTGCTTGGCTTACACCATTATTACTAACTTTTACCTAATATTATTACAACTTTAGTTATTAGATTCTCTCACAACCATGAAAGTGTTTGTTGCTGTCGTGACATGCGTTTCCAACTCGGTCTCGGGTCTTCTCAGTCTCCTTCCAGTAGCGAAGGAGCATGGAGCAATGTGATGAAGAGGAGAAATGAGCTACTTGTACGGTCTCTCCAAGTTGCTCAACCAACTAATGCTGCATGTGTTGATCTTATTAAGGAATTTACCGACTCTGAACCAAAGAATGTGTATTTTATTTCTTGAAATTTTGTCACGATGGTGTGTAAATGTGTTGATCATCGTCATCATGTAACCATCACATGTAACACAACACGTATATATGCAACTAGCATGTTAGTAGGGATCTTCTAAAAACTCGTATTTTTAACCGTTAGACTATACGAATCAGTCCAATATCTTCTAAAAAATATAGGAATTGACCGGGTTGTGATGGGATCATAGAAAATTCTTTCCAAATTCCAGAAGCAAGTTTTCTTTTCCTCTTTACACTGGTATTCTTTGAAAAAATTCAGATTGGGTGGGTTCCAAAGTCTCTTGATTTATATCATCACCATCACTACAATCATCAAGGGCATTATTTTCTTGTGTAGTTGCCATGATTCACCTATAACAATACATTCAATTACTGAAATAAATTATACAATGGTAAGTTTGTAACCCCTTAATTACAACTCTACAAGTATAATTACCATAATCTAATCAACTATTAATTCAAACCAATTACAGATTCATGATTTAATACTTATGCATTAAATAAAAATATAATGAATTGCAAATAAGTGTAGCTGTGTAGGAAACAAAAGCATGAGTTACAAAGTTAAGGTAACTTACAAAATTAAGAAGATTCTGCATTGTGCAAGACATGAGTTGCCATAATTTAATCCAAACTCTTACCCAAAACTTCTTTGGGCCTTTAAGCCCTTTTAACCTTTTAATTTCATTAACAGCCCACACAAGCTACTAAGCCAACAACCGGTCCAGCCCAAATAAATTTAAAAAACATAAACGGGTCAAAACCAGGTTGGCGGGTTAACCCGGAACCAACCTACTTTTTTTCGTGTCAACTTCGGGTCGACCTGATTTTAATCTGTTTCGGGTTCGTGTCGACCCAGAAACCACCGGCTTTAGTTTTTAGGGTAAAATGCGCGAAAATAAAAAAAACTTTACCAATATTGTCATTGTATGCAATTAACTTTAGTTTGTACCTAAAAATACAAACAACTTACAAATTTTGTTCATTGTATACAATTGGTAACCTGATTACTAGGTTACCGGTTATCCATTGTATACAAGGAACAAAATTTGAAAGTTTTTTGTATATTGAGGTAACAAAGTTCTTTTATTTTTGGTCAGGTTACCGGTAAGTTACCTGTTATAATAGGTAACTTGCATACAATAAACCAAATTTGTAAGTTATGTGTATTCTTAGATACAAAATAAAGTTTGTTGCATACAATGACAATATTGACATAATTTGTTGTATTTTCGTGCAATTTGCCCTAATTTTTAGATGACACAAAATTTAACAAGAAACTTGTGATTTGTCATTGTAAAACAAAAACCCAATCAAATCTTGTTAATATTTGGTATACCATGTGAAGAGTCCTCTTAGCATTGACTGCACTTAATTTATTTTTCTTCTTATAGAGAAGACAATTATAAGAAAACAAATATAATTAGGTCCTACATGCATGTTAGTTGGGTGTAATTTTCATAGTCATTGTTTTACATTTGTCTTAATAGTATGTTTTTCATAGCAACTCCTATTCTGATTATCAAAACTAGACTTTTATTTAGGGTAATTAAAAAAATTTTAAAAAAATGTAACATGTATATAAAATTTTTGATTCTAATTAATGTGTAATTTATTTTTGGCTAAAAATGAGTGTAAATTTCATTTCGTTATTAAAAAAATGGTATTTTAATCATAAATATTTGATTTCAGTCATGTCATGATAATTTCTTAATAATAAATTAAAATTTACAATTCTTTTTTTATAATAAATTAGACTTTACAAACTTTTTTTGATGTATAGAAATTACACATTTACACATTACTTTTATTAATAAATGTTGATATTTATGTAACTATCAACTCTTTTTAAAACACATCTTGTAAGTTGTATCTAGGTGTTTTTTTTTTTGTTAAGTTTTCAATAAAACTAACATGTATAATCAAATAAATAGGATAGAATAAAAAACAATACAAAATTTAAGAGACTAATCAGCTTTTTTAACAAAACTTTAACATTTAACCATTTCAAATAACTTTGAGACTTATTTTATAACATATTTAAAACTTTACTGTAAAATCGTTAAAAACACATTAATTATTAGACAAAAACTGAACAAAAACTTTGATAATTAAGCTATTATTCACTCTAATAATATATTTCATGGTTTTTGTCTATTGCCACTTTTGGCTCTTTTGGTTTTGGTGCAACCACTTCATTCATGTCCGAATAGAAGATACACCGACTCTTAAAGACATTTGGTTGCGTAACAAAACCTCAGATTTAGTGACGAACTTAAAAAATATTAGTTATTGGTAATATAAATAAATAAATATAATTATCCTTGCCTTGTTCTCTATTTTATGTAGTTTTTTTTTTCGATTTCTCTAATATTTTCTTTTTAAAAATATGCATGTTTTACATAATAAAATGTTATTGGTAAACATTTTCAATTTTGTGAATCAACTTTTTAATTTTTGTAAATTCTTTTCATTTTTTTTCAGTTTACGAAATATTTGATTTTTTTTATTACTAATCATAATATTATTAGTGTATTATCTTCTATCTTCAATCTTCTATCTTCAATCTTCAATCTTCAATCTTCTAATCTTCTAATCTAAATAAAAGACTATAGAAAAAAATTATTAGATAATCTAAACTGTTTATTTAACAAAAGATTTAATCTTGATCGTTCATTTGCTTCAAATTAAAAAATCAATTTTGACTTTTTAAAGTCAAAGTATTTTAAATCTTTATCCTACTAAATTAATCTATATGACAATTTTAAAGGTAGATCTATAGGTTTTACTTATCTATACTTTTTAAATTTTTATACCTAATTAATTTAAATATATAACTGTATATATGTTGATTTTACTTAACATACTTTATAAATGATTAAAATTGTTAATTCAAAACTTATTAAAATTATGTATCATAAGGTATATCAATAATATAATATTATATACATTCAATCATTGTCTTTATCTATATTTATTATATATATACTACAAATTATATCGTAATTAAATTTTACATCTTTCTTGAAATTGTCATTGGATCGAGCTCTTATTTTGTTCATATAATGCAATCATATATTTAGTTAAACGAATATAAAATAATATTTTCACAGAAATAATTATGATTACCCGTGTGTTTACACGGGTATCTATAACTATTATTATTATTGTTAAAATAATTAATATTATTACTATTTTAACTAACAATTTTAAGCATAAAAATGGTTTTACTTTCAAAATATTATCTTTTATAATTTATTTATCTTTTACTTTACTTATTTGATTGTTGTTAGTGTCATTATTGTTACCACTATTTCGATTTGATCATTGATTTTTTTGAATGGTATAGGAGCATCCACAATGGGGCTCGCGAATGCTTCATAACGAGCCAAAACCATCCGACGACAAAGCTTAACCTCGTTATTGCCATTGCAGCATGCTCGTTAACCATCTTGTGATGGAGTCGCTCATGAACCAGGTAACGAGCTGCATTGCTCGTTATCAAGTTTTCTTTTTTTCTTTTTTCAACCGATATGATTTGAGATAAACAATTATATGTTGGTCAAGTGATATTAGTACTTATTACTACGGGTGGTTAGTGATGAGTTAATGATACTAACATAATGGTTAGTGATAACAACGATGCTAATTATCACTGTGGATGATCTAAACCTAAAGTGTAGTTTACCTGTTGGTTTAAACTTTAAACCACTGATAGGCTAAAGTAATCATCAAAACGATAAAGTTAAGCCATTACAAAAATTCAGGAGTTAAACAACAACTACTAATATTAATATCAATTAAAAAAATTAAATATCTTCTCAAATTGAGATGTATACTTAAGAAATTGAAAAAAAGATATTAGTGTTACATTTTTTTGAACGGCTTCTAAATCTACCTCAAATTTGTCCACAACAGGACTTGAACTTATAACCTTAAGCCACGAACAACACCAAACTTAAACTACTCCAATACCAATAGGCCAGAAGAGAAACCTAAACTACACCAAACCAAAATGCATCGTAGGTTTACTTGATTAGAAAAATTAAAAGATCGCTGCAGAACTGAAAAAAAAAGAGGCAAAGATAGTTACATCTTTACGTAAAATCTTAAAACAGTTAAGGTAACAAATTATTAGTTAAACTAAGGTGACAAAAACATAGCTTTAAATCGCCAAATAGCTCAACAAATCTTACTTTTAAAGATTTTCTATCTCTTAATAATTTTCAAGATAAAACTGATTTGATATTTCCTAGAATGAAAGAAAATTATAAATCATATTAATTTGAACAAAATTTGCCTTTATATAAAAAGTGAGTAGATTTCATTTGGATATATAGCATTCACCATCCATAGATAGCACTAGCATGATGGAAAGGGAAAGGTGCAATTACAAGAGAGTAACTCCAAATGATAGCATGTTACCATGACTAGAATCAAGCCCATTAGTCCAAACACCAAGCATCACACTCAAAACTCACACATGCCATTAGGTATTAGACCCCATCACACCATTTTCCCACTTACCCACACTTCTTCAAGTGGCTTAAACTTGATACATAAAGTTTTGGAGTCATCCTTCTTTTATATCTATGGCAATAATTTGTTTTTGGGTTTAGTTTATCAAAATGTATTCAACTTGTTATGTTTTGTTATTATGTGTATCGTATTTGAAAGCTTTCTATTGTGTGTATCGAACATTTAATTTGTTGTTATTGCGTGTATTAAACTTTCTATTGTATGTATTAAAACTTATGCATTTTTTCCTTTTTTATGTAACCAGAATATATACAGTAGAAACAAATTATAAGTTCAATATACGCAATAGAAACTGTTAAAGTTCGATACACACAATAGTTAAACGTAACAAGTTTGATACATTTTGGAAAACTAAATCATTTGTTTTTCTATCCATAAAAAAGGTGAATAAAGAAAAAGGCAATGATTTGTACACAAAAAAAGATTACTAACGCACAACAATCATAACATTTTTGTTCCTTAAAAAATTGTGAACTATTTTTTCATCCACGTGTCTAAGGGCATTATTGTCCAAACGCATACATTTTATTATGTATAACAAATCCTTTTGTGTGCAAATCATCTCCCTAAAAAAAACTATAAATAAATTTATTTTGGTTTAAAATTGATTTCATTACAAAAACCAAGCCTTCAAAGAAAAGGTAATAATAGATATACCAAAAGCAAATCAACTTAAATATAGAATTAGGTGGTTTTGTTTTCAAAATAAGTATTTGTAACCACTTTATGTTATTTTACATCACTAGAAAAAAGGGGTTAAGTTGTTAAACGTTTTATACATGTATCAATATGTATCCAAATTACATATAATCATTCTTGTTTCGGTTCATTTATCAACATGGTATTTTTGGAAACCGGTTCAATCGATCGCTAGTTTCGAGCGACATACCTTAAACATATGATCATACGGTAAAGAAAACATTAGGTACCATATTAATACATGAGAAAAACGTTCTTGTAATTATGCTACTTTCACCCTTAAATATATGATTATTGAATAAAATGTCCAAAATATTACTTTTAACAAAATAAAACATGTAATATATATTTATCACAATCAAACCTACAAATTTCAAGAGATGGTTACCTACTCATGCCCAAATTGCAAGTCTTAGACATGTGTGCTCAACCTAGCATAACCATCTTCGGTACTCAACTAGTAATTCGTACTCAACCTAGTACAACATATGTGCTCAACCTAGCACAACCATATTTGGTACTTAACCTAGTATCGCAATATAAACCTATCACAACCATCTTTAGTACTCAACCTAGTATCGCATATGTTCTCAACCTGCACAATCAACCTTGGTACTTAACCTACTACCGCATAAGGCCGGACGTATAGCCCTTCCCGAATGACTTCGGGTTAATTTAGGTTGGGTGGGTTCCTTCGGGAACACCCCTACACCCATTTCGGGTTCCCTCCTTTTTTTTCCATTTTGGCTTCGTGCACCCGAGACTCCCGAAGGTTTCTTTCTTCTTTTTTTTTGGTTTTGTAAAGAGAGTAACGAGAGAGAAAATGTTTGGGTTGATTTGGGACGAGTGCTACTTGGGTTTTGGGTTAATTTGTGCTGGGAAGGAAAAATAAAGAAAAACTGATGTGACAGCTGATTGTGAAAGCTGATGTGGCATTTGGATTAATTTGGGTTGGTGCATGCTATACTCATGGTCTAACATCAATCCACAGTACCTAATATACCTTCATTCAGATAACATCAATGAAGCATAACATCTACTTTTAATACAGTTCTTTATTGACATGAGTATCAAGAATTGCATGATTGGAAGCGGAAACTTCAAGCTCAATAAAAGAATGACAACTAATTGTCCGAAGACATACTAGGTTAAACCAACGACAACTAATGTGAAAGGGTGTTAAACACCTGAACAGATTAACTTTCTCTACATTTTGTTTAAAATGCCAAGAAGAATGATACTTAAAACAATGGTTGAAGTCGTCTACACTAGAGGAGAGAAGATCTGACTTTTGAAGATAAATCACTACCAAATATGAAAGTTGATAAAGGACAAACAAGCTTTTGAAATATGCATGGTATCTTTTAAAGTATAAAGGTACACGAAGTGAAAAATATTTTTCACTTTATGTCTTTTTGCACCATTCGTCCCACTCTTTACATCGTGAGGCCCAAAGTGCTATTACAATACATAACAAGGATTTTGTGGACTAATGAACAACACATGTTCATAATATACTTATAACTATTACGAAGAGATCAACTAATCAAACACAATGTTGAACTAATCGGTTAAGCTTGCTCAGCTAGCATTGTGAATGTTCAATAAACCAAATAATTGCTCAGCTAACACTCATCAACTAAGGAAAATACTCATCACCTAAGTTAACAAAATGCTCACCTAAGTTATAACATTGATCTATTTTGTACACTTAGCTGATTAGCCAGCGTAAGATATTAAACCACAACCTATTCAACTCGATGTGGAGAAAACTCCCGTAAACACTGCTCAACCCGAACAATACTTAGCCACAGCCTACTCAACTTGAAAATAGCTCTAACAATATGGCTCCTCTTAAAAATAAACTCGTTTTAGACACAATATGGATTGGCACATCCCAAGATAGTTAAATCGGCAATGCGCAAAAAGAAGCATTTGTAGTTAATAAGTTCTTGATTATTTCACAACAAGATGGGAATTTCTACTTCATCCATACAATTTTTAACACCCAACATAGAACTGATCAATCTAAAGTTGACATCATGGAGGAGGCCCATCAATTAATCATGAGAAGTACTTGAAAAATATCCTAAATGGGCATTTGTGCCTTCCTCCAAAAGGAAACAAGACATCTAACTGCAACATGTACACTACATCGTTGGATCCTGAGGACCCTATTGAACTTAATGGCTATGATAATGGATTTCAGGTGGAAATACCTCAATTACCTATCGGAGATGATATATCCTCCTACTATTTCTTCCTACTCATAAGATTAACACAAGTGTCAAAATCAACGGAGAAGAATGAGGAAAGAGAATTAATGGATTCCACATGTTATCTTGTGGTAAGTAGAAGGATGAAGTAGGAAGATGTTGACGAGAGCAATTTATGCATGGGATTATGCATGAGATTTGATTTTGTATATCTTTCCTTTGTGTGGGGTACATTATCCCTTCCTTTTATATAGACTAGAATCTTGTTTTTTATGGTGGTAGTTTGTTTCCGTAGATAGTGTTGTAAACCTTGTATATATGTTGGTTTCTTGGTTTTCTAATGAGATATACAAAAATTCTCCATTGAATCCTTTTCTTAACAGAAAAAATTGTAGAAGGATATATCCTTTTTATCCGAAAATAAGAAGGCAAATTGAGTCACATTATCATCATTATCGTTCTCGATATCATCTCATAAACCATTTATGACTGTGCTTCAGATTTACAAAAGTTCAAAGATTTTATGAATAAAGCACAAAAAAGAAAATCACCTCACGAAGTTAGAACTAATAAAATTGACAACTTTGTATAAAACAAGAAGAATGATGAGAAAATGATTTTCGAACACTAATGAATCTACATGATCACTTAACCGGATCTAATCTCAAAGTTGTCCTAGCAATTAAAAAGAAGGGCAAATTGCATTAAAACACAATGAACTTTGTCTTAGTTATCATTATATACAATCAACTTTATTTTCTTAAATATAACCAACTTTCATAATCCTCATATTGTATGCAACTTGTTGTATACTATGAAAGTTATGTCAAAGTTCATTGTATAGTAACTAAACAAAAAGGATAATGATTAATTATATCAAAATGTTATATTTGACGTAGTATGAAAAAGTAAACTTAAATAAAACCAATTTAAATTCGAAGAATGTACATAACATGAGTGCACAACAATTCTCTGCAATAAAATTCCACCACATTTGCAATATCAAATGTTTAGATTTTTTTCCACTTCATTTTGAACTTGTGTGCATGATTGTTAGTTATATATGTTGTTTATCCTTACATTCTGCTTCTCGTCGCAACGTGAAGGCTAGACCAATTCGTTTTTTAATATATTGACTAAGAGCGCCAATTCGAGAGATAAAGACTTCATTGGTTATATTTGAACACCGAGGTCGTCCAACAACTCGCGATACGAAGCCCTTAAAAGGTAGAATTAGGAGTCGAAGCCATGCATTTAGCCCGATTGCTATTCCAAGCGGCATTGCCCTTCTTCACTCACGCGATATTGCTGGATCGGGCTTTCGCCCATTGAGTTAAATTATTTGTTATTTAAAATTTAATTAAATATTTATTTTTGAAGAAAGATGAAGAGGTAGAAAAGTATAATTATTTTCTTAATTGAAAGACGAAAAAGAAGGATAAGAGATATGAAATATATAATGTTAGTGTGACAGAAATGTGAAAAAGAGATAACCTAACCATACCACGTGGTCTTAGAAAGCCATAACAAGAACAAATTCTATTGCCATAAACACCAAATGAGTCTAAAGCATATCCAATATTTTCTATATAAATTGAGTTGTTTTATAATTCATTAATGTCACACATGGATTGTGTATAAATTAAACAACATATAAATATATATACATCCATGGGTTTCTTATCCTATGTCAAATATTGTTCATGATTAGTATTCTTTTAAAAACGTCTGTTTATATGTTTTTACACGAGATTATAAAAAAAAGTAACATGGTTTTGCCTAACTTAATGGTTAACATTCCACCTCTTCTCTTTATTCTTGAGTTCACTTCTCCCCCTCTTTTTTCAAGTTTCTTTTCCATATATCATTGATCATTCTTTCTTTTTACTATCTTTTCTAGGAATTTAATTATTTTTTCTTTTGTAATACTATGATCTATTTATGGAATAATCCATTTCATTTCTAAGTGAGTAATAAATACGTTTTTCTCATTATGTCAGAATGATATATTTTATTCCGTCTTTGATTCATGCATACCAAATATAACCTTAAAGAGGTGGTTTTGCCTAACTTAATGGTTAACATTCCACCTCTTCTCTTTATTCTTGTGTTCACTTCTCCCCCTCTTTTTTCAAGTTTCTTTTCCATATATCATTGATCATTCTTTCTTTTTACTATCTTTTCTA